>CM050323.1:2584130-2700402 GCA_027475135.1 Bactrocera correcta | reverse complement strand
AACAGTTAAAATAAAAACGTGCTTTAAAAAATCTGCTCGAACTTGGTGATAAAAATAGATGGCTTGAGAATATAACGAACGTATGTATGAAAAAAATTAAAGCTGACTGACTGTTTACGCAGTTTAAGTATTCTCATTGGAGCGATCACTTCATAAAACTGATGATGTTTATAAGTCCTATCTGATAAGTAATATAAGAACTCGAGCGATGAAAAGTTCAAATATCTGGTTTTAAGATCTTCGTTCCTTTATGTGTTCTGGAATGTGGAATGAGCAAATATTTTGATTTACTAAGGAATCCAAAAAGATGTTGGCTTGGGCATTCCATCTATCGATTCGCTAAACCACACTAGGAATTATAGGAATATGCTATTCATCGCCAAAATTGACCATTACTTAAATTAAAAGACTAACTCACGTTAACATTATCTGGGATGAACGGGGTTTCCAAGAGCTCTTTAATAAATAATCCGGTACGATGATAATCGAAAACACGAGAGCGATTATTGAGAATACCTAGTGGAAACAAAAGCAGCAATAACGATAATCAGCAACCTAAGCAGCAATGGAACAAGTGTAGGCCATAAGTACACATCCACTCATCCAAGTGTATGCACAGAGCTAGCGTCTACACTGGCGGCCCAACAAAACACTACGAACTGGAATGTCAGTGTGTCCATCATTCTGTACAGTCATTGCAAAACAGCGCATCGACGTCCTTCCTGGCCTCGTTAGCTACCGTAACTAGCAATACTGCTGACCTGCTGCTCGGGCTAATATACGAGCCGAATGACTGACTAGCTTGGCTAGTTGGTCGCTTGGTCCTCACGGTCTGACAGAGCGCTTTTGTGTTGATACTCACTTGGCTGTCCATCGTAGCTTTGAAGTCCCTCGTCGCACATGCCTGCCTGGTTGTCTGTCACTCGGGCAGTCAGTCCGTTCACACGGCGCATCGTATCAGCTGCGTCACAGCAATGTTCACAATGCTGCCCACTGATTCTTTACGTGACTTGTTTGCGAAGTAAACAAGTCGCACACAATGCGCAACAAACAGCGAATCCGTGTGAGCAAGTGCCGGTAGGGGGTCAACATAACAAGGTTTAGAGTGACCTCAACTTGGCTATGCGAAAAGTGCTACACGGCAGGGAACTCACCAATACACCTACATGCTTACAACTATGGCAAAGGACGGCAGCCAACTAACCAACCATGGCGCGCATTCAAAGTGAATTTTCCTAACCTTGTGGTAAATTACAAAGGTGTGGTAATGGGCGTCCGCTGCTATTGCCCGCTGATGACGATGACCACTAGAACCGCTATCAAAACGCTGTCAAAACCAATGCCGCAACTGCAGCGGCTCCATACCGCACGGCGCGTGGTATGCTTGTAAGTGGCGCTTGGCTGTTGATAAAGCGTTGCAGCGGCTATTTGGCTGAGGCAGCCAATCGTGGTGAGGGCTCTTGCCATTATTCCACTAACTCGCTGTTCTGCAGCATTTCTATTACTTGAGCTAACAAAGTTAGTGCACTTTTGTTGCTGCAATGCTTGCTACCCATTTTTATTGTCTGCCGCCGTGCGCTAAGTGTTTACGTGCATTAAATCATAAGCGCAACAAACAGCAAAGTGCCGGTGAAATGTTGGTGAAACGACGCTTTTGCCTCTCGCTCGCACGTGTCTACAAGTGCTTATGTATGTGCTTGCACACATACACATATACTTTTGTTTCCGCTCACGTTATGATTGTTTTAAATTGTTTTGGCGTTTTTTTCTGTTTCGCTGGCCTTGTCTAGCGTTTTGCTGTGTTTAGTTTGGCGCGTGTTTTTTCGCGACTTCGAGGGTTTTTCGGCGCTTTGTGTATTTGGCGTACGTAGTATTTTGTGCATGTTGCACGTTTAACAGGTTTGCAAAAGTAAATTTTGCAACATCGATTGCAACTGTAAATTCAATTTTTGCAGTTAAGGCGGCATTTGAGCGACTTCGAGGAAGGGTTGCGCAGACGTGAGCGTTTTAAATTAATTTATGTTATAAATATATTAGACGAAGACAGTGCTGGTATCTTGCTTCTCTTTGAGAAATTGGGTGTGAAGAAGTAAGAAAAAAGCAAGAAAGGGTAAGGACTGAGTTACTCCTCGAAAGTCTGAGTGTATGTGCCTAACGAATTTATCGGTAGTGAATGGAAACCCAAAAAGGTAGATCTTAGAGTTTTTTCACAAGAGCTTAAACTTTAATGTCTTTTGGTAAAGACTTACAAATACTAAAAAATTCATTTGAAGGTTATGATTATGAAGGATTTGGAGAATTATTTTTTTTGGGTTTGGGTTAGTACTGTTGGTCACATTTATGTCAAATTTCATGTCAAAATATTCATTAGTGTTTGAGATACGTGTTTTGTGAGCTGCTAAAAGTGAGTTTTTGGTTTTTTGCGATGTCGAAATTTGTTGAGCAAAGAATTTGCATTAAATTTTGTTTACGGAAATCAATTTTTTTAAAGGAATGGTGAAAAGAAAGTTTTGGTTTACTATGTGGAAAAAAAAATGAAAGTTCCAAGCCGGCCGTAAAACGTGTCGAAGCCGAAGAGCGTCCAGGGCGTCATCAACCTCAACTGACGAAGCTCAAGTTCTACAATTCAAAGATTTGGTGTTGAAAAACGGTCAATTAACAATTAGAGACCCTGTTGATGAAGATGGCGTATCGAAAGGCTCAGCCAATACCATTTTGAAGGATGTTTTGGGCCTAAAGCCCCGTCAAATCTCGACTGGTACCGAAAACATTGATTTTTTTGGAAAAAAGGCGTCGCGTTGAAGTGTGTGAAACGATGCTTTCCGACTACCAGGGTGTCATGAAATGCCTTATAACTGGCGATGAGACTTGGATCTGTGCTTACGACCCCGAAACAACCGATCAATCGAGCGAATATCGTGCCAAAAGAGAGCCGAGACCAAAAAAATCGAGCCAAAGTCGCTCAAAAATCAAGGTCATGTTGACTGTTTTCTTCGATTGCCGTGGTGTTGTGCATTATGAATTCCTTCCAACCGGTCAACCAGTCAACAAGGAATATTATTTGAACGTTTTGCGTCGTTTGCGTAACGCTATCCGCCTAAAAGGGCCGGAATTGTGAAAAGACAATTCTTAGTTTTTACACCACGATAATGCACCATCCCATACTGCCCTCGTAATTCGTGATCATTTCGCCAAAACCTCAAATCATATCGTTCCGCAACCACCGTATTCACCTGATCTGGGCCGTGCGACTTCTGGCTGTTCATCAAGCTCAAAAGACCGCTCCGGGGACACTGTTTTTATACGATAAAGGAGATTCAAACCGCAGCGAAGACGGAACTGAAGACCATCCCCGAAAGTGAAAACCCGTGTTTCGAAGATTGGAAAATTCGTTGGCACAAGTGCATTGCATCGGGAGGGGATTACTTTGAAGGAAATGAAATTGATTTGGAAGAATAAATAAAGAATTTTCAAAATAAATACAATGTCACCTTATTTTTTGGGCACAGTAGTTAATCTTTAAATAGTTGAAAATTTCGCTCAGATTAATATAGTTCAAGCTCCGGCTGTATGTCTGTCCATCGGCCCACTCACGTAAAGTATTTCAAATTTGTTTTGAATGTAAGCCCTCTGAGAAAATGTTGACAGTATTTATTGCGTTACGAGTCTAATGTTAGGTTAGATTAAGTTTGATCGTGGTGGTGATTCTCCTTTCAAAGGTTTAAAGCGAATTCCACATTGACAACTGTAAATGCTGCTTCATTTTAAAACACCTAAAGTTTCTAGGATGTCTCTCATAGATCGACAAAGCATTATGAGCTCTATAAAGGTGGTCCCATCCACTTCCATTGGTTTCCTGAAAGTACATATGTTTATCGAGAAATTTAAAACTCAATCTGGTAGCAACTGGATGAAAAAGTGTCTAGGTTAAGTCACATCGTTCCCCCTTCATGCCACTTTGAAATTTGCGTTTTTTTAAATGTTTGCCTCGCCGTATGAGCGCCAATGGGCGTTGTTAAGATAAAAAATTCAATGGTCCTCTTACAGTCCAATCTGGTTTAGAATGAACTCGCTGTTGCACAGGTATCGGTTAAAAAGCCAACGATGATTGTGCTCACACAGGTCCACAGATCGAGTATCAGAATGGAATTGCGCATCGGAGCAACGGATCGGTGAGTCTTAAGCGGAAATGGGTACGAACTTTTTGATTCAGCAGCGATTCCGCAAAGACCGAACACCCAAACAAATCGAATAACAAAGTAGCGTGATGCTACTGATAAAAACTACGGATACTCTTGACTAGTCATGAGCGCACTGGCATTTGGACACAGAAGTCACAGTTGGCAAAAGCGTATTTGGTTTTGAAAATTTATGAAAGTGTATTTGTGTCCGTTTTCTAATAAATTTTATGAACATATCTGAAATAGCTAAAGAAGTAGTAAAGACAGAGATACTGCCAAACTTTTAATGATATTCGTCATTTTGATAAAATGTTTACAATATATATCAGATAGTGTCAGGGGCAGAGATGTAATATAATTTGGTGCCACAATGCATAAAATTTGTTCGTAACATGGTCGGATCGACGGCGAGGTTTTGGGGGTCAAAGTAAAAAACTAACGAAGAAGTTTTTCATAACTGATATTCTCTAGATATTCAATGTAAAATTTTGCTTATCCTCAAATTTCTCATTTCCAGACGGCTCACGGTTTTAATTTTTTTATTTTCGAATAACGTTGGTTCGCCGATACCCAAAACAGCTTGTGGTACATTTTCACCTCTAAGCTCCATAATTGTCGAGATTTGCTGTACCTATTTTTTACAAATTACTCAAATGTTTACTTTTGAGCACAGGTTTAGCAAGCAGGAGCACTTTTGTGCTGATTTGGTGTCCTAGAAAACTTGTAAATGAGCACTACTTGTCATAACTGTTAATGAACATTGCTTTTTGTTGCGCAGATTTAAGGATTTTTTGTTCATTTAACGATGGTCACTCACACCGCTTTCGGTGACATATACCCAAACAGTCCGACGTCGGCCGCGAAGCGCTTAAAACGTGGCGTAGCCACAGCGTCCAACCCCAATACCTGCTTTTTGCCATACAGACGCCGCTGTCATGCCAGTCGCCGGCGTGGCACAGCACACTTTGTCCGCGTTAAGTGGAATATTTGAAGTGGCTTTTGGGCGGTTCGTTGCTCCATTTGCGGTTTTGCACGTCTTTTTATCGTTGTATGGCTTTTAACCGCACTTTTGCCACACTGTTATGCACTTGTGTTGTTGCAGCTGCTGCAACTATTTGTTTTTGCTTTTGTACATTGTTTTTTTCTTGCTTTTTTTATTTTTGCCTTTCTTTCTGCTATTTATGCCGTACTGTTGTTGTTGTTGTTGCTGCTGTTTTTCTTTCGCTCGCCGGCAAATGAGCTCTGTTTATGTACATATTTTGCACACGTTTTTCACGTTGTCTCGCTGCGCACTGCCCATGCTTGCGGCTACTGGCTGCGCCACTTGTCTTTGCCACTGTTTTCAGTTTCCGTTGCAGTGGCTTTCGCCAAATACCGCTCCCCTTGCACGTGTCCTTATGTCTGAATATGCATGTTTCTGTATGTGTGTGTGTGTGTATAATTCAGCAGGAACAAAAATATTCCAGCACAAAAAGCGCGAGGCAGCAACAAAGGCTGCGCAGTGTAAACGAATACATAAGAGTGCACAAAAGTGGAAAAGGTAGAAACCAAAAAGAATATAATACTATATACATATGTATATACAAATATGTGAAAATGAAAAACACAATATGTCCAACAACAACAAGCGTGAAAAAGTGAAAATAATTGCGGTTGTACTTTTTTCACAGTCAACAACTACGGCGCATCTTAGCGACTCTTCGCGCCCATTCTTCTGCCAGCTCGGCGGTGCTCACGCAGGTAGCCGTGACTGCAATTAAAACACTATGCGCACTGCATTTGCACTACGTTATTCGTTTACGCTTTCCACTTATAGCACGCTTCATTCGCCCCTCTCCCACCATTTTCGTTGGCTTTTGTCATCGTGCTCTTCGCAGATAATTGAAGGGATAAGTAGGAAGGCAGTGATTATGAGAGATGCAGTTCGCACTTCTCCAGCCCTCGGTCTTTAGTCTGCAAGCGGCTCTGCACTAACGGTAAATACGTATGTTTCTATGTGCATTATTTTCTTTTTGCGCCGGCATTCTTTGTAATTGTTGATGGCTAGGCTCGCCGCAAAAGCGGCTCAAAGGATTTTCCACTGCGCCAAAAGAGTAAAAAGTAAATGGAGTTTTGACTTTGACTACGACTGACCGCGTGTGTTGCTGACTTACGTTGCTTTTCAAGGGATTAAAAGGTATCACAGCCACGTCTTGCTTTTCTTCACAGTTTAATCACATTAAGCGGAGATTAAATGTCGCTAAGTTAGGAATGCTACGACGCCAGGCAGGTGTGATAATTGTTTTTAAGGCGCAAAGCCAACAATCTCTCTAGTTTGGACTTAGTAGTTTGCAAGTAGAAAATCCTTAATCACTTGAGTTGTGAGTTTAGAGATTTGTTGCTAAACAATATATACATATATATGTAATCAATTGTGCTTTTGAATCAACTTAAGGTGCTAAATGTATAATTTAATGATAAGAATATTTTTTTTTTAAAGCAGCAAGCGGTCAAGAAAAATTTTTGTTTCCGATCTACTACTCCATATTATAGCAAGTCTTTCAAATGGTTCGCTACGTAAATGATTCCATTCAACTGAGGTAAACTTTAAACTTTCGGTTTCTTTACTAAAAAATATAAAACCAATTCGGTGTTTATGTGTTGAAAAAGCGCTGTTGATTTTTTGACAGTCTTAGAGTTCGACACTTAACAACTCATTTCCCTTTCTCTTTCCAGGTTTTTGCCTTTGCTATTTTTTATACCCTGAAGAGGTAAATTAAGTTTGTCCAAAGTTTGTAACGCCCAGAAGGAAACTGAGTCTATAATAAATATATATATTTGATATATAAATGATCTGAGTAGGTTTAGACATGACCATTTGTCTGAATAGTAGATTAGTTTTCGGAATATTCAGATATTTCGCAATCGTTCTTTTTTTCAAGAAGCTGCTCATTTGTCGGCACTGCTGATATCGGACTACTATAGCATATAGTTGTCATACAAGTCTTATATGAAATACTAAATTGTTCAGATCGGACTTTAGCAAATAGCTGCTATAAAAGGCGGCCGATCCTATTAGCACATGCTCTGTCCGAATACTTCAATTAATGCTCCCAATATTTTTGAAGAAGACGTATCACTTAAAATAAACCCATTGAAAGCTATATGGGAATTGCAAAAGTATCAACCAAACCTGAATTTTTTTAAACTATTGTCGCAGATCAAATAAATTACTCGTGTTCTCCAATATTTTCTTGTTCTCGGGAAAAAGAAAATCTACTCTAAAAATTTTGCTTGAATTTGTCTACTTGTCTACTGACCCCAGAAAGCTTTCGACATAGAAAATCTCTCGATAGTCGTACATAAACCTGATCTTTCTGGCATTTAACCAAGATGTCTTCAATGGGTAAAAGAATAAACTTTTATCGTATATTCTTCCTATGTAGTAAAAAATTATAGTCTGCAGAACCTTTATTACTTTGTTGATTTAAGAGTTGCTCTGGATCCTAAGCTTAATTGTTCATTTTAATACTTGAAAGCAAAATAAGTTCTTATGTTGTTTTGTTAAGTGCTAATCTAGGAATTGTAAGTCTTCTTTTTGCAACTTTGGTTAGGCCGATGTTGAAATATGGCTCCGTGACCCATACCGACAAGTTAAAGCCTGTTCAGAAACAGTTTTCACTTTTCGCCTTATGAAATTTTCGAAGGGATTCTAGGAAAAGTCACAGCAATAAATGTGATTTAGAGAATATCTTTTCTAAATACATATATTTACTTAAAAAAGTAGTAGTTGAATACTATGCAATTCAAAAACTTTGATTAAATACTCAATTAAACCCAATAATCGTGAAAATAATTTATTTAAATATTTCTTCACTTGTGCCGCTCTCATCTATATAATTCAACAGTTTGATTGTGTATGCTTCTGGTTCCTACTATCCTGTAAATGAGTTCACTTCTCATAAAGAAGCATAAAACAATGACAATTATTATAAATTCATAGCTTTCGCTAGCTGAAAATTTTAGATACAACCACCGACTGAATAATAACATTGTACTCGTATCGTTAGAGAAATCAAGAGCCGAAGTGGAAGCGATAGCTGAGAGTGATGGCCGTTGCAGGAGCGCGAATTTCGGAGAATAAAAGAGCGAAAGAATAAATTTCATTGGAAACTTCCATTGTGTGAGTGTATAAGAGATGCCGTTGTTGCTATAAAAAGAGAGCAGAGCGCAAGTCATAAAAAATTATGCTGAGCAATGATAAGTTTATTCCAACTCTTGTATAGTTTTGTTTATTTTATGGCTGCCAAATTGGACTGTTCACGCCACGGAAATATAGATATAAGTAAAAGGGAAAGAAACTTTTATCTTAACAAATCCTTCTTTTTTTAAGTTAGACATATTTTTTGAAATAAGCCTACTTCTTTACTTGATAGTAAAATTGATCCACGGAATTGTGTATGAAAAAAATAAAACTTTATTATATTTTCATACTGGAGCTTTGTGTGAGGAAACTAATATACTCTAACTCTACCTTATAAAGCGAAAATTTTAGTATATTGAAATTAAGCGTTGGGAGCAAAAAATTATAGCTATAAAATAGTTTATATAAAACTATAGAACGTTTAAGAAAGTTTACAGTAATCAAAAATTCTAACTAAATAAATGAATGGAAATAAATCTTACAAAATGTGTTTTAGATCGAAATGGACTTTGAAATGGAAACGCTTTGTGTTGATACATATTTGATAAAATAAAATATCAAATTAAAAAGCTAGAAGAAATATTTTAAGATATTTTTTTCAGCGGCTCAACTCAACCACGATAGGATGAAGGAATAAACCAATCGTATCACTACAATATGAAATATTACTGTGACTATATATTACATGAAGCAATATCCATTTCTAAGGAGATGATGTGCTATTATACAATAGATAGTTTCCTAGAGTAAACTCTTATAAGAATGTAAGCAAGTTTTTTTGACTGACGTGTAAACTTAAGTTATGGGGAAAGACTTCATCAACATTTCTTATTTCCATAGAATCATTTCTAGCCGCTCAATACTAACCGTGTGTTGTAAAAGATGATCCATATTTGTTGAAAACTAAAGGAGAAAATTCGAAGAGAATAGCGAAAGCCTTAGAAAAAACTTACAACGTCTGAACTTGGTGCTAAATATATACAGGACGATATACATACATATCTTCTGACTTCAAATAAGCAATGTGCAGACAAATATTGGCTTACATTTAACATTTACGTTCACAACTTATCGGAACCTACACAAAGGGGAAACACGTTGCTGGTTTTGAGGTAATTGGATCGAACGATAATAATAGTCTCTTCAACATTTAACGAATACACATGTTTGAGAAGAAGATCCTGCGATAGATCCTTGGCTCATTATGACGATATACAAGGTGTGCTAGCGAATTTAGAAAATTCCTTTTTTACTGTTTTGTTTAGCTTTTCCTTCGATACTGCTTTTATCTTCATTATCTCGCGTAGCGTGGTCCTTTCGTGTGTCTCTTCATTTTTGGGGGGAGAGAGAGCAAAGAACTTGTGAGGCGAACCGACACATTAAAATCGAGTTACACGAGCCAATCGATATGTTTAGTTCTTCAGGAATTTCTCTAAAGGTCATTCAACGATTGATCGAAACTATGTTTGTTCACTCTATGTTATTTTTCTCTTGACGTGGTTGGGCGTTCGTCACAGTCTTCGTAGCTCAATTTGTACCACCAATAAACATTCCTTTTGGCCAAGGCTTCACCAGGATGCGTTTGCGCACTTAAATTTACAGAATTGTATACAAATTTTTTGATAAATTTTTTATAAATTGGAATAATCAAATGTCGAACCAAACGTGCCCAACCAAAACAGCTGTCAAAAATTGATTAAACATTCAAAATGGCTGACCTAAGTAGGAGAGATGAGTAGGGGATATGAGTACATAACCCAACAAAAGGATAGAAAATCAAAACCTTGCAGGACCTATACATCTGAAAGCAGACTCTACGGTGCCAGTTGGCGACCTTGTATGCTTTGGAAACTGGCAGTCGAAGAGTAGTTATATAATATTGTATTATATATAGTACCTTTGTTGATATCAGTAAGGTAATTACGGTTCCAATAAGGCAGGTAAATAAGCAAATCTTGTAATATTTTTACCAATTGTACTTTTCGCTTCAGCGATGAAGCATTAAAGCAATGGTAATTATTGCAACGGATTACTACATTATATAAATTTAATGGCACATTTGTGCATTTTCAAAAAATATCTAAAGTTTTTCCAGCTCTTTGTAATAATTACATATTAATTTCACAATTAAAATACTTTTGTTTGGAAATGGGCGTAAAAAAATTAATCGTAATTATAATAACATGCTACAGTGAGTCAGTTGTTAAAATGTAAAATTTTAATTTTAATTTCGTTTTTGTTGTCCATTATGTTTCATCGAAAGCCTTGACAGTGTTAACACGAATGTGTGATTTTTCAACTTAAAACTTGTCGCCCATTGTATTTTGCATTTCTGTTGTTTATCTGCGGTCTACAGTAGTTTTTATATGTCAACCCATGGGGAGTCTCTCACGACAGCGCAAACATGGGCTGTATATTGGACTGTGTACTATATATGCATATGTAAGTATGTTGGTGATAATAGAGCCAGCTGACGCAGATCCTCGAATGTGACAACGTACACACTTACAAACGCGCCTATGAAATTTTTCGTTTATTTATGAGTCAGCGAAGACTTTTTTATGACTGCAAATTAACTGTTCATACTGCTATAAATTCCGAACTTAATTGCAAAATGATTACATGGAATTACTGAGCGGTGGGAAAAAGCTGTAGCGCCTACAAGAAGCAACACAATTATTACACCCAGGCATATTTGCTCAGGTCTTTTCAATTCTCTTTTACATATGTCAAATGAAAGCAGAATGAGCAAATTGGAACCAGCTATTTTTGACTTCCTGATTGATAATTTCTTTTTGTTTCGATGGTAGATTTACCGGGAAGTACCTCTCTCTACCTGACACTATATATTTAAAGCGAGAGTCAAAAGGTCATAGAACCATGTGCGTATAGCGAAAGCATTTGCCTCTATGTTCTTACCTTGATTGCTAATTTTGCTAGTTTTACATTATTTCTGCTATCATTCATTTTGTAGCCACTTCCTCAGTTGAGCAGACTCAGAAGGTTTCATGCCAAGTATGGCCGTGGCGTCCTTTAGGTGGTAGGTGTAAGTGCAGCCAAAATTTTGGCATACTGTGCACAAAATTTTCCTTATTTAGAAGAAGTACAGCATTTCAAATCAAAAATCCAAATCGGTGTCTTCTGGGGTATATAGTATAATTATGCGTTCATGTGTAAGAAAAAGTATATAAAAAAAACATATATCTAGTTATTTATAATAATACCCGACAATACCGCTTTATTCGCATTTAATGGACTTCTCATACTCTTAACTGTTAGTGGAAGTCATGTTATCTCACGCACACTTGATTTGGGTATACTCGGTTGAGCGACAGAAAAACCATTTGGAATGTTAAATAAACGACAACGACAACAACAACACTACAGATTATCAACAGGTCAATGCTGCTGTTTCATATTTAATGACATTAAATGAGATAAATTCGTTTTTAATTAAGTTTTATTTTTTCATGCGCTTCACTTTCCAAAGGTCATAATTAAATAATTTATTTTCTTCAGCATTTAACTTATGTGTTTTTGTAAGGAATTTACTGCTGCGTTTCTTTGTATTGTTTTAGCTAAACCCCCAGGCCTGGGAATTCGCTTTCCTGGCATTCTTTGCATTTTTTGCGTTTCCCTTCCGATATCATTGTTTGTTTATTTCCTTTTGCCATATTTTGTTTTGTTTCCGTTCGCCGTTCATTTGGAGATTTCAATGAAATATTCATGCCGGCCCTTATGGCTAAAAGGGCTAAAGTTTAAAATTCACAAAATTTATGAGAAGTTCCTTTGTTTTCTATTCACTTTGCTTCCTTTTGACAGTTTGCGTTCCAATGTTTTTCGGCTGTTGTTTATTTCGCGGTCAAATATACTATATAATACTATGCAGTGTTCATAAAATCTCTACTCGTCTTTACCCCTTTGATAACCACAAAGCTATTTAAGCATCAAATTTGTTGGGAAAGGCTGATGAGAAGTAAGTAAAGGTTAGGGAAGCTTTTTATCTTCTTTTCTGAACAAAAATTTATAAAATTTTATAAACTGGAACAAGCAAGGCAGTTAAGATATAATTCTAAATGAGTAACTTTTGGTTTCAGCAATTTATTAGTCATAGCTCTCTCAAGCTGAATAAGTGCTGAAAATCAAAAGGCCTGAGAACCGCTTACAGGACTTACAATCTAGGTTATATTAGAAATAAATACATTCAGAACTTTGAATATAAAAAACAATTGGAACAAAATAAAGGTAACCATTCATTTATGGTTTTCTAATAATAATGAAGGATGGAGTCATGTGTAGAAGTTCACGCAAGTGAGGAAAATTCTCTGATCGTCATTCATTTGGGAGTGGCCAGAAACGATTCTTTTACACATGACTCGAGCAGCTCACGACTTCCGGTCTTTGACCAAGTATCTTCTGGGTAGCCTAAAAACATCCGTTTGAAGGCGAGCTAAAGTGAGAAAGCGAAACATCCCCTGCATAGGGTGGTGCGCTGGGTTTGGGACCCACCAAATGAAAAATAAGCAACAGCCTAGGCTATAATCGCGTAAGCGGTGCCAGCGCCAATTAAGAAGAAAATAATAATTACTGTTAATTTAAACAAATAGTGATGATCTTAAAGCAATATAATTTTTTTAGTTTTGAAAGTGAGTCAGGTAAATCAAATGTGCAAAAATAACGTTTAGTTACTACAAGAGTTTAAAAGCAAGGGTCTACACTGCCTTGAAAAGTGAGCGGGGATAATATAATATATGAAGTTTTAGGCAAGAGAAAAGAACGTCAAAATGTTCCATAAAGATTTTCACTAAAATACGAGTATAAGATTTTTGAGTTTTAAACGAATAGTGTATGCAGGAATACTTCAACTAGTATATCCTTCGGAAATGCCCGAAAACGAAAAGTAAAACTTTTTTTGGTCAACACTTAACTTGACAAAAAGGATTTGGGGACTAGGCTTCCACTCCACAAACTAAGCTTTTGGGTCAAAAGTAACTCCTAAAACACCGTAATGAAAAACTTGCTCTAGACTATAAATTTTCATTATGCAGGGAAAAGCACATCGTCTTACACTTTATGAGTTTCAACGGCAATTCATCTCTATCACACTCAATCAAGCAAGCAAATTGTTTGGGCCAAGCGTACACTTTTCATCAGTTGAAGTATATGAATTAGAAGTTTTACATATATTAACAACGTAATATAATAACAATAACAGGAGCAAAATCGGAAAAAATGAAAAACCCTTGAAGAGACTTTGACTGAATCTGAAGAAGTATCATTACGAGTAAATAACACACGTTGCGTTTAATTGCTTATCATGTTGTTTCCATTGAAGACATCTTGCCTAAAAGCTAAAATGATCAAGTTTGTTTACGAGAGTCGAAAGATGTGTGTAAGCGAAAGCTTTGCTAAACTCAGTACATAGTATGGTTATGTGCCTATATTATTATTGCACACAAATGCTAGCAAATTTGTTGGAATATATTTTTCTATACGATTTTATCAATTTTTGCCAATACCACATACTATTAACATGCCTATCATGCAAAAACGTTCCTTGGGTTTCATTATGATGCGTCACATACAATCACGAATCATGTGTATTAAAGGCAGCTGAATGTTCGAAAATTTTGTTATTAAGTAAATGGGGGCTAAGTGATTTTGTTTAAAAAAATCTTTTTTCAACTCTTGAATTGTTTTGACTTTTAACTTACATAATTACGACAAAAACGATTCTACTTTTGATGATGAATCAACTGAATACTAGAATAGAGTTATTTATATTTTAAAGATCGGGATGACGAATCGCGTTGAACTCCGACAGACTGTTCCTCCGTCCCTCTGAGTAAAAATTTAGGCATTGCGATGAAACACATATTCCTTGTAACCAAAAGGTCGTGATATTCCAATGCTAGAGTGTAAAGGGGAATGAAATCGGATCACCACGTCTAATACTCTTATAACATATTTTTAAAATATACTTCTATGATTCTTTCACTTTACCGTATATAAAACAAGCACCGAGCATACATTGAGATAAAACTTTGCCTAAACCGTTATGATATACTACTTGTATATCAAGCCTAAAATTAGTCATAATCCAATCCTAATTTTTCAAGCCCCCAAATATAGAATATGGGGACTTCAGTAGTCAGTCAGATATTTGCTAAAATTCTGAGAGTCCCTGATAATAATCAAAATAATCAAAAATTCATTGACAAGAGAAGACAACTTCTGGTTGTCTTCACCGTATACATCGGTCAATATGTAACATGTCTACGAAAAACTAATTGATCGTATAATATTGGATATACCGGGGTTTCCAATAGAGATTCATTACAGAAAGACCTACGTAAGATCTGAATTCACAAATTATCCAATTTTATTATCAGAATAATCGTTCTCTAATCTTGGTCATAATATTCGTCCACTTGAGTTCGATATTCGTCGAATTTTTGAAAATTTCGAGCGCACTATTTCTTGATATGCCAATAAGACACAGAATCGCTCGAAGTGGTGAAAATATTGCTGCCGTTCAGGCAAGTGTTGCTGATTCCACAAGACGCTCTCAAAAATTGTTACTATTTTAAACCACAACATGACGGATTTAAAATTGTTCTTACTCAAGAACTGATGCCATTGGACCATCGTAAAAGTCGTAAATTTGCTGATTTTGCCATGGAACATTTTGAAAACGATAACGATTTGTGTAAGAAAATCATTTTCTCCGATGATGGCGAAATCATCGGTCCGTACGTCTTTCGAAATGAAGCAGGTGACATCGTAAATGTCGATGGAGGGCGGTATGATGATAACTAGTTTTTTATAGACGCAATTGGAAAAAGTCGAATCTGGCAACAT
This sequence comes from Bactrocera correcta, assembly GCA_027475135.1. NCBI lineage: Eukaryota > Metazoa > Arthropoda > Insecta > Diptera > Tephritidae > Bactrocera > Bactrocera correcta. Next base: position 2,685,177 of record CM050323.1, on the reverse strand, counting down.
CTGAATCGAACAAAACCGCCATAACCGAATTATTGCGAAAAAAGTTTGGAGACTCGATTATTTTAAGAAATTGTGATATTGAATGGCCTCCAAGAAGTTGTGATTTAACACTATTATACCACTTTATGTGGGGTTATGTAAAGTCATTCATCTTTAGCAATAAACCAGACTCCCTTCAAGTTTCAGGAGTGAATACTTATTTAACGTTTTATTTGACAAATGACTTGAAGTAGTGGAAAAAGTACTCGAAAATTGGGTTAATGGAATTCGTTAATGCAAAAGAAGTCGTGAAGGCCACTTGAATGATGTTATATTCAGTTGATTATGTGAAAATAATCTGTAAAGTGTCCTAACTCTCATATACTACGTAGATTGATATTCTTTATTCTCACTATTCACTTGGTCCTTCTATTGGACCCTCCTGGATAAGTGGACGACCTTGCTTCCGTTGAAACCAATGGGTCTTGAGTCAGCGCATTTTTACAATCACTCCTACTTTCATATTTAAATCTTACATATTTTAAAATTAATCTAGTGTTTCAATCACGGTTTCATTTGCACTGATCTTTCTTTCCTTTCTAATATGTTAGAAACCTTCCCGGTATTTCGTATATTTTTTAAGAAGCGTGTCTTGTTTTTATACAAAGAAGATTCTGCACAATGCGTATTCTTATTTGTTTCCATTGGTTTCTACGGTATTTAGAAAGGAACCGAAAACTAATTTAATTGCTTACAACAATGCTAAGCACACAACAACATGACTTACTGCCGTAACACAGCAAGAGCGTGTTGCTCGCTATACCCTTTGGCTTGCTTATCTGCCACTAATTCAAGAAAATGACTACAACTTATGTATATGCATGTGTTTACTCACACCACTCTTTCCCAACTTCAATTACATTTCAATAATATTCTAAATGTTGAGTTCTCAATTAATTGCAAATTGCTGAAGCAGAAGCACACTCAATGTATTTCGCTCACACTATTAGTGATTATCTTAGTGTTGGTGTATTTAAGTGGGTGAGTTGGTGATTGGCAACACTATCAATACACTATCAACGGTTCAGTAAATAAAGTAATTATAACTACATTAGCACTCATTAAATACTCAAAATTAAGAAAGTGTAGAAAAAGGAAAACGGATTAGCAGCGCCGAAAGTGAATAACGAAAATGCAAACAACAGTGAACTCATTAAATTAGAAAGACGTTGTTGAAGGGTACGCGCTGTTGCAAGCAGGATTTAACAAACTTCGACGCAGCTGCCACGCCGATGACTGTACGTATGTATGTATGTGTGTGGAGAAAGTTATATAACCCTGGGCAGAGCAGGAGGAAACGACTGTTGGAATACGGAACAGCGAGAAAGCTAAAGGGAGGATAAAGAGGTTAGCAACAGCATTAGTAGGCGCCAAAGTGAAATAAATGGCTAACTTAAATTGAGCCACGGTCTGGAAGTGGCAACGCTGAAGAGTTACCGAAATAAGCAGAGCACGCGCATAGCGGCAAAGCTCCTTGCCCTACTGACGTCTTGTATGCGCGTGTGGGGCCAGTTTAAGGATAATATGCAGTTATTTAACTTGATAAAACTCTTTGCATGTGTCTAAGCCTAAGCGCACAACAAGTGGAAATACTGCTCAGACTACATCTCAAGTTCTGTGCGCACGCAGAAAAAGTCTTAATGCTTTGGTGTATGAGTGGTTTACGAGGGCGGTCTGATAAATATTTAATTTGCAAAGAGAAAGTGGAAAATTTGAAGAAATGGCGATGCATTGCTTTGCAACATTGTCTTCTTTTAGCTCGACAAATTTGATTCAGCAGTGCTCTAACCAGCTATATGGTATATTGATACTGATAACATCTGATGAGTCGACGTTACGAGTTTTCGAAAGAAAGGTTCTGCGGAAGATTTATGGTCCTTTGCATCGACGAATACCGCAGCGGATGGAACGCTGGCTGGGTAAACAAAAATTTTATATAGTGAAACCATGTGAAAATAGGGCCTGTCGCTTTTTCTGCTGATAGACAATCTTCATTATCTTTAAAATAGGTTCAAGGAGTAAAAATCAAATAATTTTGTTTATTTTTCAAAAAAAATTAAAGAAAAGTCGTGCCGAGGTCTTCCAAATGATCATATTTCATTTCACTATATACAGCAACCAAATTCCTTTTAATTTCAATACACCATTTTTCTTCTAAAAAACAAAACTAAGAATCGAATCTTTGATTTTTCTAGTTCGCGGTCAAAACAAAACTATCAAAGTTCGAACTGTTTGAGGTTGTACTGTGCGTTATTAAATGTTTTGTTATATTGGTGTCTGGTAAGGCTAAATATCTAGCGGAGTACCCTCGTAAGTGAAGATGCGTGGGATGCATTGCGGGCGGGAAAAGTTTATTTTTTGTTTGAAAGGAGAAAATTGTGTTTTATGCACCAATAAATTGCTTACTTAATTGGACATCATTCATCAGCTTCGATGCTTTCGCCGGCGAAGGCAAAACGAACGAAGTAACCAAAAAACAAGACGAAACTTGAAAGAAGATGGCAACAAAAAAAGCAATGCAGCAGCGGCACAAATGAATGAAACCAACAACAATTGATTAAATGAAAAACTTCTAACAAACTACAATTCGCGCCGAGTATTGTAACCAGTATGATAACAACAACAATAAACATAAGAACAGCTGTAAAGCAAGAGCAACATTGGCAGCGACCAGCAGCGAACCGTTGTCAGCAACAGCCGTTCGTTGGCGCTGCTGTTGCCACTCACATATAGCTAAACACGGTAATAAAAGCACTTGCCTTATTTATTTATAACGGCAACTGCGCGCACACAGTTCCATTACATTTGTTCTTACATTTTTTTTTATATTTTTTTGTGAATTTTTTTTATTAAAGTAACAAAGCAAAACCTTGCGAGCGCCGAGAACTCTTGTTCCAAACGAATTTAGCTGCCTTGTCGATTGGCTGCTGCGTGCGAGACAATAAAAGCAAAAACAACACTAATGTAAATGTGGTGTTTTTGTGTTTGCCTCGTGTTGTTGCAAAACAAGAAACTTTTAATTGCTATAATTTTCTGCAAAAGTTACTTCCGGTTGCTTAGAAGTTTTGTATTAAAGCTGCTTTAAAATTATGCTCAACACTTTTAGCGGCACAGCTGCGTGGCGAACGAGCGCAGTAGAAGCAGAAGCGGTGGACTTTCCGTTTTTCACATCGTTTCACCAATTACGCCATTAGGAGTGCGAAAGTTGATTAAAGACGCCAAATAAGAGAGCAGAGACCGCATAAATAGATCCAAGTAAATAAAATGTCAGCAAGGAAGACGAGTTTTTATTTATTTTATAATAATTAGCAAATTAATGCTAAAGAAACCAAAAAGCAATTTGCATAGCAAACAAGTTTTAAAAATTTCGTCTTCAAATATAGAGTTGTAATTAATATATTACTGATAATTTTTAGATTTTGAGAGAGCAACTGGCCACATTAAGTCAACAGTCAGCAGTTATTTCAAAGTAACTCGGTACTAAGAGCTTGTCAATAAATCAATATATTCTCTGATTATCAGCTTTGCTCTGTTTCAGTTCTTATGTCAGTGAAGCCGTATTTTTTCGAAAAAATACTACTGATGCCAGTCTTGAATACGAGTAGATAAATATGATTATAAAATTATTGTTCGTTAAATTTCTTAAAAGCCAAATTAGCATCTAAGACTATAATCCCAGTGGACGTCGAAAAGAGAATATTTTTAACATAAACTAAGAAGAAATTATGGGCGACATTCTACATATGTATGTATATAGAAATAATATGTTGGATATATAGTTTATTAAAAAAAAGTGGCAGCAAGATTGCATGAAGTACAGTGAAGTGAAGTACAAGTGTTCAGTATTGCTTGGCATTTCAGTATTAAAGAACTTACCTTCAACAACATTTAAAAATAGTTCAACTTTATTACGAAAATTTACGTTCTGTAAAGAATGTGTGCGCTCTTCAATCAATTTATGGTAAACATAATCGGCCTGTCGGAGTATACGAATACTATTCGCAACACTTTCACACATTTTGAGACCCAGCGTTCATTTTTGGATAATATTTGTCCGAATAGACCACGTGTAGCACGCAGTGAAGAAAATATTGCAGCCGTAACTGAGAATGTACACGAAAACCGTGGAGAGTCGTCGCCGTTCGAAGCAAATCGGATTGACGTATGGAACGACTTGGCGCGGTTTACGTCGAGATCTTAAATTGCAAGCGTACAAAATACAGGTTGTACAAGAACTGTAGCCGCTCGACCTTACCAACATCGTTTCGTTTTATGGACTCTTGAAAAGTTTCAAGAAGATCCGACGTTTTCGAGCCAAATTTTTTTCGGCGATTTAATAGAGATAATTTTCAAAAAGTAAAGTTTCTGTGCTTTTTTCTTAAACGGGGAATCTCAAATTGGATCATATTTGTTCGAGTTTTCGGAATCGATTTCTTTCATTTAATGAGGTTAGGGGAAGTATTGATCGGACGCATGTTTTACACTATGGAATATTATTAGCAAGGAAAGATGCTCTCTAAACTCCGTTAGTATATCTTACAGGTTGACTGATATTTCCTTAAAAATTCAGGAACTTCCATTGAGGTTCACATATTCGAGACTTACGATTACGGAAACTTTTAGGAAGGAGATGTTATACTTTAATGGCCTTATGTGTGCAAAGTTTTATTCGTGAAAACTTTAGTGAAAATCAATACTTGTTAACATAGATATTGAGATCGTTGGACCAGTTTTGTCGCATTTGTTTCCGATTATTTGAAATCGGGAAGCAAAATTCTTAGAAATACCTTAGAACTACAACGGATAGATGTACCTCATTCTCATCTCTATGGTGAAGACTGAAAATCAGACTTTCAAGGAAAAAATTTACTTTAACTCTAATGAGATTAGTGAATTTCTGATACAGGAATTCCAGTTCATATCTTCGATGTATTATTTGAGGTTTTGTAGTATTTTCTTCAATTTAATTTTTAAGAATTTAATTAATTTTACAATTTCATCTAATTTTTAATTGTTTTCGTTTATACTCAACTTGAAGTTGGATAAAAGAAAAGTAGTTTTTAAAAAATTTATAAAAATAAAGTTAATAACCAGGCAAGCAAATTACATAAGGAATAGGGGAAATTAATCAACTTAACATTCTTTCCTTCTACTCATTCTGGCAAGAAGTCCGGTACGCTCCCTTAGCTGTCATTTAAGTCAAATTTCATACAAATTGAGTTTTCCAAAAGTTGTCTAGTGGTCAAAAATCCCTTTTTTTCAAAAATTTCCATTTACATATAAATTGCATTTGCAGTAAAAGTTATTTTCCATTTCGAAATGACATTTTTAAGTGGCTCTCTTGGGAAATCTCTTCGAAATGTTGATAATAATGTGTACATTAGTCATCTGGAAATCCATCGCATTTATATAAAACCACAAGTGCGATGACAAATCGACGCAGCAATAAAATTTAATTACTTTTTGCTACCCATTTGTCAAGAATGGAGAACTCAATTAATCGGGTAAGCACGCTTTTATATATACATACGTATGTATGTGTTGGTGAGCGTAGCTAGCGAATTCACATTCACAGTTTTGCGGTGACGTGGCTCCGGCTGCCGAACACGTTTGCAAAGCTGTTGATAGCAAAAATCAACGCTCTGAACATTTTAATTGTTGTTTATACAAATATAAAAACGAACAGAAACTGATTTTCAATTTGCAGCAGCTATCGCTACAGTAGCGGCGGCTAGAAATGATTGCCAACTTTATTTGCTGAAGACTCAATGGAGTCGCTTACACACTTTGCCGCTGCTGCTGATGCTGATGCCGTTGCTGGTGATGCCGTTGTTGGTGATGCTGGCGCTGGTGCTCGTTGATGTCGTTGATTGGCGGTGTTGTTTTGTTAACAACTACTGATAAAAAGCCCGATAAACGCACTCCACTCAACAAAGTACTCAAACGCATGTAGTTCTCCGTTAAACACATATGTGCATGCATAATTGTAATCGAGTATAAGGTGATCCAAGCATAAAAGAGTTTAAGTGAGTTTGGAATATAACTTGGAAGTTTTTCAGAAAGAATCAGGACGATTTCTCATTTGGAACTGTAAATATTGTTTGTTTGCAGATTAAAAGAAAATCCACTTCTGCTAGCTAGAGCATTTCTTATAATTACTTAAAAGTTTCTGTCAAACAGTTCCAGCCAGATATTTGTAGAAAATGTTCTGAATTCTATAAATAAATAACAAGATGAATCAACCAAGCGTACTTCGATCGATAGCTCAAATATTGGTACAATCGACGCAATCGGAGAATACGACGGTTTAAGTACTTTGCGAAAAAAACGAAAACTTTGGAAGAAAAATTCGCCTTTCTCATTGGACTTTTTTCGTTTGATATGGTACTCCACCCAGCAATACTTTATGTTATTTAAAAGGTACGTTTCTAAGGTTCTTTAAAGCAATTCTCCGAGGCAGGGATAACCTTCACGTTTGGCTCAAATTTCTGTCCGATCAGTGACTGACTTTTTTAAATTTCTCAAAAAAAGTAGTTACATCGAGATAATGTGTAATATAATATGATGATTGGGATCATAGATCAATTCGAGCCATTCGATGGGGGACCGTTTGTCGGCGCATTGGACTAAGAGTTCGGCACAGCGGAACCCACCATTCACCATTTCTGCCTCCTAAAGCGACTTTTTTCTCCCTCATCAGTTCTTCTGTCTTCTCTCACTTCTCCATCTGGTATTATGTGTCGCAGACATTCAGCCAACGGGTGTTGAGGCTGAGAACCTATTTCCGCTCCCTTATTTTTTAACGGCCTTATGAATTGTTATGTTGTTTAATCATCAGATGCTTTTGTTTTTGTGGCCAAATTTAACATGCATTTTCTCAAGTTCAGCCACTTGAAAGTTAGACGAAATTACCTATATTTTTGAAGTTACAACTGTTGGCAACTGTTGGCAAGAGGAAGAGAGAAATAAACAAAGTGTGTTCTTTTTCGTCATTCAAAACAGTGAGAAGACTTTGTTTACTATCCAACAGAAAGTATTACTTAATGTTATTTTTTATAGATAAATTATTTTTCTGGGTGTCCGATGTTTCCCAAGTATATTGTGCAATATTCGACGCATGATATATATAAAATTATTCAGACCTGAGGGCAGTCTTAAAATATTTAGATAGTTCATTGTATCATCAGCAATTTGCTTTGAACCAGCTCTTTTAGTAGAAATTGTTATTTTTTCTTGTATTTTTAATATTTAATTGAAGCTAAATATGAGTATAGAAGTTGTTTACAAATATAGGCTACTTAAATAACTCATAGTCACATGCGTCCAGAATTTAAGGTTACTTGCATTAGGACCGCCCATTATAATCACACTGCTTGTTTAATTACACATGTATATGCGTGAAAGTGGGGGTTTTTCCAGCATCACATCATTCTCATTTTGGGTACACTTAATCGCAAGCCCTATTTACCTTGGCTGACAACAACCCAGCCAACCGTTCGTTGCACTTTTCCCCTCCATTTGTGGTTCTCATTTTGCTCATCAAAGCTTTTGCCTCTAGTTTTTTGGTTGCACGATTTTTTGCACCTACAATGCAACTAACTTTTCCTACTTCATTTGCAGCAGAGTGTCGGAAGTTTTTGCGTAATTCGTCATGTTTTCGTTGATGACATGATCGACAATTTCGAATTGAAATTCGATTCCAAACCACAATCATCCGATATGTGGTTGCAGGTAAACGCTCAACACTGTTGCCTTTAGAGTCAACGGTAAATAGTATGCCAGCCAATTTTTGCTTCGACACAAGCTGCTGGGGTAATTGGAAAATTGTCGAAGCCTTTGTGTTGGTCGTGACTGGATATGTTCTGATGAAGCACAAATTGACTCAGGGAAAGTACCATTAAAGAAGAAGAAAAGTTGAAAAAGGTAAATTATCAATTAATTGCATGCTTTGTATTAAGTCGAAAGAAGTAAATCTGAAAATTGGGATGATTTTCTGGAAGTGACGAAGCGAATTTCGATGGAAAGACTTGTTTGTTAGAAATTTGCAATATGGGAGTGAGACAATAGGAACTCTATAATCTCGACTTTTCATTACTAAACGTCATAACTAAATTATAACACTGATTTTGGTTTGAGTAAGTACGATTGTGAGAGCAAATATTAATACGAGTACAAATATGAATATGGATTTTGGGTTCGAATACTAATATGAGTATAAGTAGCATTAAAAATATGAGTACAAGTATGAATATTACTACGAGTATGAATACGAGTGTATATCGAGCTTAACTGACTCATTTTCAAATGTTTTATTACAAATAAGCAACATACTAAAATGTACAACTGGGTTGCGCTGAGAAGTTGTTTCAAAGAAAGAATTGTTTCAGAGGAAACTCTGGTGTCTGGCCTTAGAGCTCCTTTTAATAGGATGTGGAAATATAATCAATTGTTTTAGAGATGATCATATTGAAGGTCGATAATTTGAAGAATTACTTAAAGACGCATCAGTGGATATTAAAAAGAAAAGCAAATTGATAAGACTTTCCAAATCAATTTTAGTTTTTTCTTTGTGATGATATATTTATATTTGGTACTATCAATGACAGAAAAATATTTACTTAATTCTTGAAATCAAGAAATATAAAACTTAGTTATTAAGTGAAACACTTCTCCTTAAAATAGTATGAAGAGGTAAGTATTTCTGATTTGAATAGTTGTTATGAATACAGTTGATTATTTTAAAAGTTGCTTGACCAATAACCAATGAAAAATCACTGTTGTAAATTATCGTTCATGGGCACTGCTTTGGGAACATACGATCAGAAACAAATATTCCAACAAACACGGTGTGTCCCACAAATACATTTAATACATTTTGTTCACATAATGTTCAAGTGCCAATAAGGCAAAGAACCGCTTGTAGGCATGAAAATATTACTGCTGTTCAGGCAAGTGTTCTTGAAGACCGCAATTTATCGTCCAAAGCTTCTCAAGAATCAAACTCTATCAGTCACAACCTCGTAAATTAAAAAAAAGATTTAGGCTTTCATCCGCATAAATTTCTTGTCACTCAAGAACAAAAGTTATGGACCACGTTGAACATCGTGAATTGCGTTGTTTCCTTGGAACAACTCAGTACCATAACGATTTTTTCAAGAAAATCATCTGATCATCGATGAGGCTCACTGTATCTGAATGGTGCTGTAAACGAACAAATCGATTCTGGTGTGCAGAAAAACCACAAATTATACATTGATGATTTGGTGTAGTCTTTATTCTTTTGCAATACTCGGTTCGTACTTCTTTTGAAATGAAGGTGGTGACAGCGTTACTGTCAATAGATCGATGACTACCAACTTTTTATGGCCCCAATTGCAAGAGGTTGATCTGGTTCGAACAATCTGGTTCCAACGGGCTACGTGCACACAGCACGTGCACAACCGAATTATTACGAAAAAGTTTGCCGATTAGTTCAAGAAATTGTGACATGGAATGGGCTCCAAGAAGTATGATTTAACGCCATTAGACTACTTCTTGTGGGGTTATTTGAGGTCATTGATCTAAAGCAGAGTCTGGTTTGCTCTCTTTAAGAATACAAATACTTTATATTGTGGAAGAAGTATTCGAAAATTAGATTCATCTTCCTGCAAAAGAAGTCGTGGATTCCATTGAATGATGCTATATTCAGAACGTATTTGTATCGAATGTAGTTCAAACTAAAAAAAAAATTAGTTTCCTATTATTATGTATTATGATTGTTTTTTATTCCCTTTCCTTCCCTTATATATCGTTTTCACTTTATTTCTCTCTCTCTATCAGCTAACATGTATTCGTCTCCGTAATGCTTTGCTCTATATAGTAAGCCAACGGTATTACAGATAACAAAAGAATTCATCAACTCATCGCAAAATAGTTTTTTTAAGAATTTTATTCAACTTTATTTCATGAGTAATTTTATTTGACAAACTGCGAAAAAATCCCACATTTCCAAAAGCAGAAAACACGTAGCCCAAATGAGCACAATTGATTTTGCACATAAAAGTGCACACATTCTCGCCACGAAGTTTCCTAAGTGCTCAAAAACAAACCCTTAGCTGCATCACCCGAAAACAATTTGAATTTGTCAACGTGGCGTAGTTAGCGTCACCATCAACAGTGCAATAAAAGGAAAACCAGCACGAGCGCGCAATAACACCTGCGCTTCCTTCTTCTCCTTCTGTGACGGAGGCACCTCAACGCGCAACTCAACTTGACTCGACTTCACTCAACGTCGCACGCTGCCTGCCGGCGCATCAACATCAACAGCACCATCGCCGTCATCATTAGCAGCAATGCCGACAGCTATGTGGCAGTAGTCGCCCACCCCTGCTTACCCCGCGCTGCATTACCATACGCACATACAAATGCCGCCGTTAGTGTGTGTGTGTGTGTGTGTGAGAGAGTTGTAACTGGCAAGTGCATAAGCGCAACGACATCACCGACATATCGCCGCAACCAGCAATGGGGCACAACAAGTTTTTGCCTACTTCAGGGCGCATTTGTACGCCACTTTAGCGCAGTTGGCGAAACTACAAAAGCTCACGTAGCTGTACCTGCAGTGGCGGTTAAAATGTGACAAGCACCCAGTAACGATATTAAATGGGAAACTTCGTCTACCGCTGGCAACTCCAACAACTGCAACAACTACAGCAATGCCACTAACCACAACAACAGCAGTAGCAATTGAAAGCCTATTTTTGGAGTGACGATCGTTGTTATTGTTGTTGTCGGCGGGCAACAGCTGCGCGGGATGGCTGCATCTTTGTAGCATCTCGACTTGTGTGTTTCTATGTCACTCAGGCATTCAGCGTGGCTGTCATCGGCTTCGCGCTCAACATTCACTTATCGACACATATATACAAACAACAACAAAATACAATAACAACAAATACCTAAGAGCAATTATATAGGGTATATGCCGTTGTTGCTATTGTTGGCTACCCTATCGCCTAATGCAGCTTCCGTGCCAAGTTACGAGATTTATTACCCAGATACGTGTTACAATTTACCGGCGTTGTAAATGAGTGTAGATCTGCATTACATACACACACACATGCACACCTAACACATACACACCTAACACATCAGTAAGTGTGTGTGCGTGTCGGTGTGTTGGTGCACTTGCAATTCTCAATTAAATTTCGTACATTCCTGACACGATTGTATAGAAACTGCAGCCGGCAGGCATTCGGCTGTAGCTGTAACTGTAACGGGACTAAAACTGGGGCGGGCGCCGCAAAGTATGCTAACTGCAATTGCTATTTCAGCTGCTGCTGCTTTCGGCGTTGTTTACCGTTGAAGCGTTGCAGCGTTGGAGCTGTGTGTGTGTGTGTGGGTTTTGTGTTGTTTTTGAAGTGGCTGTTTTGTATTTTAACTTACCCGCTGCAGCAGCAGCTCCAACTATTACCTCGGCTTTCGTTGACTTTAGGTAAAATTTATTTTGGATAACATTCCAAAGCAATTGCAATGGTTGTTACTGCTGACTAAGAATAAATTGCGAAGACGTACGATTGCTGTGAAGGCCTTTATATACTTTAATTGAATATTTTTAACAGCTAGGAATTTATTTCACATAAAACTTAATTGTCTACGTGACGAAGAACGCATTGAAGGGTGCATATTTGGTACAGTTGGGTGCAGCAATAAAACTGCAGGCACACTGAGGGAAGAATTCATTTAGTTTTTCTCAACAATGTGTTGAATTTGATATGTAAGATGCCGCATACTCTTACTGAAATAACGTAAAATTAACTAGGATCTCTCTTTCTAAGTTGGCGCCAGCCCAGAAAGAATTATATTATAGGCATCCGCTTTGATTATATCCAAGAGTACTGCTCTTCGCTCTTCCATAATTTTGTGACCAAGGTATCTAATTACTAAGAAAGCAAATTTAAAAATATTTCAATATACATATTTATATATAGTACATATGTATATCAATATTTTTAACAAAAGTTTTAGCTCTTATGGTTTTATAGGAATAGATGAAATCTATATTAATATAGGTTTAACCGGAATTGCTAGAGAGTACAATCTGACAGATCTGTGGTATATAATTGGATGTGGTACATGACGAACAGAATATTTTTTTCTTTTTGCCACATCTGTAATAAAATACGTCAACTTTATTTAAATAAAGTGTCATATATCTGCGAACAGTAAACTTTTTTCAAGATAGGCCAAAACCATAAGTTGTTCAGTGATCTTCAGTTCAACTCTCATAGATCGGTGTACAACTGATGAAATTATTAATTTATAGGAATCGTATACCCAAACAATTTTGTGAAATAATTGCTTCGTACTTAAAAGATAGATACTTCCGCATTAAACAAGAGGATGCATATTAAAACTTGCAACCGATAGAAACCGGTGTTCCCCAGGGAAGCGTGTTGGGGCCAATGCTTTACTTGCCTTTTACCAGTGACCTCCCGTCTAATTCTAGTTACAAGACAGCGACATTTGCGGATGAAACAGCTTTGTTAGCAGCTGGAGAGTCAACTTCAGTATCTAGTCGACGAGTGCAGACAGCAGTCAACGCAATTACTAAGTGGGCATCTAAGTGGCGCATCAAATTAAACGACACCAAATCAATTCATGTCGACTTTACCTTGAAAAGCCGGCATATTGTCCAATTTATATAAATAACATTCCTATACCACACCATAACAGTGCTAAGTACCTAGGTATCACCTTAGATGCTAAGCTACGCTGGAAAGCGCATGTCAAAAAAAAAAAAAACGGAGCGAGCTTGATATGAAATTTGGCAAACTTTACCACCTAGTTGGCAGGAAATCCAAGCTATCAATACAAAACAAACTGTTATTATATAATAAAGTCTTAAAGCCAGTTTGGACCTGCGGAGCCCAACTATGGGCTTGCTCAAGTCAAAGCTGTATTGCTAGCATTCGGCGCTTTCAAAGTAAGGTACTAAGGACTTTAGTTAATGCTCCTTGGTACATTAGATCTACTGACCTGCACCGTGATCTAGGCGTGAATTCAGTGGTAAATGGAATCTCCAAATTAGCAAAGTCTCACGAACTGCGGCTTAGACATCACGTTAATGAGGAAACCTCCAGACTCATCGAAACTGCTGGGCGCGAAATCCGGTTGAAACGCAAGAAGCCTTCCGATCTAGTAAGACAACAGTAGCAGCAAATGTGTTACTTAATATTTTGCTTTTAAGTATCTATCTTAATTAATTAGACTAGAATTGTTGTTAGTATTTTACTTTTATATACTAGGTACAATGTAAAATAATAATAATAAAAAAAAGGAATCTTATAATCCAAATCAGTAAAGTCTGCCCAGCACTAGTCTATCTAATATCTTTTTCAATATGGTCAAAACGAGTGAAATTAGTTGAACACTATGAACACGAGGCCCTATGTTCCACCTAGAAACTACGGGAAACTATATATATACATATATGAACACGCCCCCATTTAAGTAACGTCGAAATAATGTCAAAGATGATTCAAATAAAAACCATTTGCTTCAGCAACGAAAAGATATTTCAACCTAATATGGTGCATAACATTAAATAACACTATAAAAAAGAAGAAAATCTGATAATAACCATTCCCACAATCCATACATAATACTTTTATAATATAAACGTTCCAGAGAAGATATTAGTAAAGAATTATTTTATTTCACTAATTAGAACTTAAATATAAAAAAACGAACACTTTTTTCGAAACTCAGCCCGTGATACCTGCTTCAAGGCTCAGTATCCATTTAGAGATATCGAATATTTGCTTTAACAAAAGAAAGATTCTTAGATTTTTTTATTATAGCCTACCATGATGTTTAAAACGATTAAAATGGAGTAAATACTTTCTTTGACCTGCTCTGTAACTTCGCATATCCATCGACCAACATAAAAAGTATCTCGGTAAAAGTAAGTGAACGTATTTATCAGTTTATGACCGATGAACGATATGTGCAATCGGTCCAGTTTTGTACCCACATACCCAATGTAGTGATTTCCGACATTTCAACTAGATAAAAATTTAAATATCGTAATGAAATATGATTGGTAGAAAAGAGAGGATGAGTTCTTAATTGGACCATTTCCGCGCCCACAGAACACAATTAAATGGAACGAAAACTTATGCCATAACTAAGCTTTAAATTAAGATATAAGCCTGTAATTTGCTTTTTATTGAATGTGGATATTTTCTAAAGAATGTGGTATTTTACAGAGTTAGGCAAAGAAAGTAGATACTGAGTCGTAGTAAGTATTTCTTCTTTTTTACTGGAGTATCCAGCCGAGTTAACAACAGCGCGTCAGTCGTTTCTTCTTGTCGCTACGTGGCACCAATTGGATACTGCGTAGGAATTCTTTAAGAGCTTGAATGTTTTCGTCCATTCGGACAACTTGACCTAGCCAGCGTAGCCGCTGTCTTTTAATTCGTTGAACTACATATGTCAATGTCGTCGTATATCTCGTACAGCTCATCATTCCATCGAATTCGATATTCACCGTGGCTAACGCGCAAAGGGCCGTAAATCTTTCGCAGAACTTTTCTCTCGAAAACCCGCAACGTCGACTCATTACTCATTAGTTGTTGCCATCGCATAAGCCTCTGTAGCATATTGCAGGACATGAATATTGAGTGACTTATAGAGTTTGGTTTTTGTTCGCCGGGAGTGGACCTTACGAGCACTTCTCAATTACCTACTCAGACCGAAGTAGCACCTGTTGGCAAGAGATATCCTGCGTTAGATTTCCAGGCTGACATTGTTGGTAGTGTTTGAACTGGTTCCAAGATAAACGAAATTATTTACAACTTCAAAGTTATAACTGTCATTAGTGATGTGAGAGCCAAGTCGCGAGTGCGACTTGATGACAGGAGATATTTCGTCTTTCCCTCGTTCACTGCCAGACCCATTTGCTTTGCTTCCTCGTCCAGTTCAGCAGAACTAACGGCTCGGGTGTTGAGGCCGATGATATCAATATCATCAGCATACACCAGCAGCTTATAATAAAATAAAAGCTAAGGTCAAGTGTATATGTGATTTTCATATCATTAATATCTCTTATTTTTACATACTATTTACTTTAGGAGCTGTGGATACTCTTGATAGAAAGCTGGCATATTTTAGCTAAAAAGAAGAATCAATAGGTGACCTATGAAAAGGTTTTTTAATATAATTTACATTTCTGCATTGAAAGCTTAATAATTTTCAAACATATAAATCGGAATTTACAAATTTCAGAGAGCACAACCATCACAAGTCAGTTTTCCCGAGACTTGTTTCTTCACAATTTAAGCCATACATGTCAGCCAGAAGTGGTGTACCAAAATCATCAGTATCGTCATCTTTACTAGTAGTATATCTAAAGACATTGTATTACCACTTTCGCAAGCAAAGCTACAAAAGCGTAACAGCGGTAATAAATAGACGATCAAGGTGTTCTGGTTGTTTTGAATAATAATTCATGAAAACCTGTGTTGTTATTGTATAAAAGTTGTCTGTAAATAAGGTAACAATTGAAATACTTGCCTGAAAGACAATCTTGTTACTACTCTTTTATTTACCAATGTCAATTTTTAAATAAAGGTTATATCATTTATTTTTATTCAAAATGTGTGAGTATATTAGGCAAAACAGTGAAAAGCGGTCTTGTTCGACTCGTCCCGTTAAAACTGAATTTTTTTCAAAAAGAGTGCCATAGACAGATCTCTTTTCCCCATCTGATGGTGATTTTTCTGAAGACGACAAAGTAAATATTGATGAATAATTAAATATTTTGCGTTTTATTTACAATTTCCGGGTATTTGTCGCAATATATGCATTTCTAAAGGTGAGTGCATTTAGTTTCCTTAAAATAATGTGGCTTAGCGCTAAATATGAACAAACTCGGTCGAGACCTTGGTAAGAGCTTCACATCACTTAGATAATGACCTCTGATTATCCAATTTTCCCCTTATACCCAGACGTATTAAATATAAATTTGTTGTTCACTAGCTGAGCCCGCAGCCGTTGTCTTGCGTGAAATTATGCGTTTTGAAATGAAAAGAAAGTTAAATTTATCATTTCAATTTTCTTTTCAATGTAACGCAGCTTGATAAACAACATTTTTTGATTTCTGTTCTGTTCCAGAAAAGATGGTTTTCCAACTCGTGAGCACGCCACCTACATATATCTGGCTGTGTGAAAAACATAGCATTTCCAAATAAATGCCACACACTATGCGACTATCTTTGTGTCCTGTTGATTGTCATCTCAAATGCAACTTTCACTGGAAACATAATACATTTGAACTGAAATGGCAAATCGTTAGAACTCAAAGAAATTCGTAGAATCAAGTATTCTGCCCCTTTGTATTGGATAGGTGCGTCACAATCAGTCGTCTTTCGTGAATTGATAAACGGCGGATGGAATTGATATCAAACCACCGGAAGTATCAGCCGGAATTGGCCCATTTTCAACTTTTAGCGAAGACGATGTAAAATATCTTCGGCAATGTCATTTTTGTTCGTAATTAGCGCGGCTTTGAAGGCTGATATGTCGAAATGATTATCGCGAAAAGTGTACAAACTTCATTTGAATTCCAGTGATAAACATGTTCCAGCAATTGTAATTGCTGGCTTCCTTCTCAAAAAATTGCCAACACCGTACCATTCACACTACGCAATGACTCAAATGAAGTTGAACCGCGTACTTTTATCAATAGCAACCGAAGGTAGAAACAATCGTCATTTCTCGGGTGGATCGTGTAAATTCGTCCTAATGCATATGTTGAGAACACACCCGAGTGTCCATCTACTGGTTGGCCTTGCTTCCTGCGTAACTTTTTCTTTGACGATGCATCCCATGTCTAATATCAAGGTATTTTCGAATTAAGCAATGTTCCCCCAAACAGATCACTGACAAAAGTTGAGAAAAAACTCGTCAATGTTAATTTTGTTGCTGGCGGTGTTTCCACTGGCTGTACTGTATTCTAAGAGTTGAAATACACTCTTTGGCCATTCTCAAAATTAACTGCGCTACGCACCACAGTCGGAAGACGTTCATGAATTGCAAAAGTAAATATCCTACAAAGCGCTTTATTGCAGTTCACGTAGCGACCGTATCGTTCACGTTCGTAATTACAAACGAATTTCATCGATTACACCAAACTGCAATACTAAACATTGATATAAGTTTTGGATGTGAATTAGACAACAGTGGCGAATATGATACGATCCATATGTTGTTGACTTTGATATCTATTCACTCCTCTAAGTTAAATGGTGAATGTTCTGCCATTTTCGTCTGGTGAGCGACGCCGATAGAGTAGTTTGTGTTTCCGAAAAGCACGTGGATAGTGATAGATTTTATTGTCAGACATACAAACCCAAGTAAGATTGCGGTCTCGGCAAGGTCCATGAACCATATTGGTTTTCATCACTTCGTATAATACAGGATCTTTCTCTGCATCAGGAATTTCCGCAGAAATGAGTTCATCAATTTGATCTGGTGTAACCACCATCCAAAGAAGAATGTGTGCGTGCGGCAAACCTCTCTTTTGAATTTTGCGGTACATCTAGCTTCTCACAGCACCACATATACATACGTTGCTTCAAGAGAAAGTCCATCAAACATCGTAAATATTGTTTGAGAAGTCGTGCTGTGACATCGTGACGATCGCTTTGCTGTTTGACCGCGATCCATAATTCCAAACGTATGTCATCGCATCCTGGGAGTATTTCTTGCCTTGTCTTGCCTTGGGCTGCCATTCGTTGATGGCAAAAAGAATGCCGACCGATGTTAGCGCGACCTCTTCGTAATTTCGTAACAAAGTTTAATCTGTAATTGATTACTTCGTCTGAAACACACATAACGTTTTCACTGAATAATTTTCAAATATTTTTTTTTTTTGAATAGCTGAAATAAAAAAAATAAAAAAAAAATTGTCCAATTTTCCGACTTTTCTTCATGAAAATTCACCGATCCACTACGAACAACATCTGAAAATTTCATCAAAAATGGTGCAACCGTTCTCTTAGCGTTACTAACAAACAAACATTCATTTGCTTGTATAGGAAAAAGCAAAGAACTGTTCTAAGGGTTTTTCGTTAATTATTCGAAATTTTCTTGCCGTAAAAACTATCCTTGTACCTCAACGAACATTTAGAAAAAAGAATTGGCCAAATTGGTCCAGGCGTTGTTGAGTTATGCGCTTAGCAACACATTTTGCGATTAATTTTTATATATAAGATTTCACATATGTACATATGTATGTATGTACATATATTCATTATTTAATGGACTCACAGTTTTGTCGAATAACGAATATTGAATTCATAAGCAGCATCTTTTAATGAACAGCTTTGACAATATCTGAACTAGTATCGTTGACTTTGGATACTATTTTTTTTTTATTTTTTTGCGGATGTGGGCACAATTAGCTCTTACTTAAGTAGACTTATTATAAATGAGTAATTGATATTGATAATTAATATACAAGGTACTCATATTGCATTTTACATATGCATATGATGCTTATATGTTTTTTGCATTTTTATGCACTAAACAAAGCAAAAACCGTACTTAATATTTTTCCCATTAATATTTTAATTTCCTCTTTGAGTTTTTCATTATAAACTGACTTCGTCATTACTTAATATATTATCCGCACACCAACATAGAAAGCAACAAAAATACATCCATCATTTATGGATAATAAAATAGAGTTTTGCGAATGTAGTAGTGAATATTGCCGGCCACCTCACTGTCCTGCTCAAGAATCGCTACATATACATAAGTATGTGTAGTTTATTACGCAAAGCTTACGCTGACACGAATGACTTTAGCACACGTTATCGCATAAAAATTATTGTAAAACTATGACAAATGATGTGTCAATTTAAATCTATTGGGGAATAATGCCATGAAGTGCTGGTTAACGCACACCCATCCACATACGAACGCCCTCCTACACACGAACACAATCTTGAATGCTCGTTCGTGCGGGTGTGTGTGCATTTTTTCACCACAGACACGCTCGTGTGCGGTCGTGGACTATGTGCAGACGCTCGTGTATGTAGTCACAGCTGGTGCATTTTGCGCTTGCTGGTGAATGTCATAAACTTTCGGTGTGCGACAAAAAATTTTGGCATAATAAAATCATCAGCAGCAGAATATTATTATTATCAGTATCATCATCAGCACTGATGATGTCAGTGGCAAGGGTATCATTTTTTAAAGCAGCAACCCATTTTTTGTGCGGCTTATGCTTGTGTGAGTGCGTACATACTTATGTGGGTCGTGCATGACTGCATGAGGATCTGCGTTCGGAAGGGTTGGCTTTGAGTGTTTGAAGTAATGAGAGTAATTGATGTTCGTCTGGAATTTATGTATTGGGTATTATTGAGCGGATGACACATCTCGCCGGGGAGATTCGCACACGCCTTGCTCCGTAATATATTGGATCATTTATCATTTGCAAAAAGGATAAATTCATATTGGAAATAATCTTTAAGTTATATTATAGCATTTATAAATGGTTTAATGTCTCTAAGGATAAGTGCCTATTTTACTTATCTCTAGAGTCATGCGTCTACTAATAACGATCCTTTATTTTTATTAGTAGATGTCAAATATAAAATAGGCAAAATTAGGTTAAATACGAATTTGGGCACTAAATATATTATATAAAATGAGTTTAATATGAGTAATTGTACAAGTACGTATATGAGTAAGTACTATCATGAGTATGTGTACGAAATGAATACGAGTACTAACATGAGTATGAGTACAAAAACAAATAATAGTATTTATAAGTATCATGCCGACAGTATTATACAATATGCTAGTGTATAAATATCATTTAATGTGTTTTCGTAGGTGAACCATACGAGTACCAATACGAATAATTACTAATACAAGGTGCTTTCCAAAGTAAACAGAACTTTTTGAGTTCAGTGCCCTCTGGTGGCGCCATCCGAATGCGTTAGAATCTGCTATCTTTATCCATTGTCCAGTGAGAATTTCATGATTTCCATCGATTGGAAGTGAAGTTATTGCGTTTTAAGTGTCAGTATGTTTGTGTTATCGGTACAAAAATGAGCTTCGAACAAAGTGTCTTCTATGCGCATAAATTTGAATAGAAATATATTATATGTATATACCACATATTTTTAATATATTTAAGAATACTTAAGATTGATGTAAGAATCAGTGCAAATGTTTACAGCGGTATATCGTGAATGAATGTGCTAACCAAACTCAATATAAATATGAATGAATATAAATACGAGTTAGGGTTGAAATATGAAAAGATAACGTGTTTTTAGTATATTTAAATCGATACAATATTACGAACATGAGTCCTGTGCTCACAAAAAAGTTCCAAGATAAGGGACTGGAAGCAAATGCTCGATGAAAATTGTTGCCAAACACAAAAAGAGCTGAGGAATCTTTGAGAGTCATTTATAAGAAGCTTTACCACACACATTCAAAAGAAAAGAAATGGGACATCGTGTGCATTGAAAAGAATGCGTTTTGTGCACCGGTTTGCGACTGGTAGTGATAAATAGGTCTATTACGACAACTCAACAGAAATCATATGTAAAAACTGACTGATCATTACTAAAGCTCAATTTTCATAACGCCAAGGTCTATGCTCAGCATGTAGTGGGATCATAAGCGTGTGCCGCATTGTGAGCTAAAATCAGAAGAAACCATTACTGGCAAACACTGTCGACCTCAACCCATCAAATTGAAGTTTTTGTCGAAAAATACTCGAAATTCGTGAAAAAGCACGAAGCAAAAGTTTTTCATAATGAAAAAGCTCGGCTCATGTTGCAAGACCGGTTAAAAATTGTTTAGAACACAGCAGCTAGGAAATTTTTCCTTATACACCTTATAGCCTAGATCTTGGTAGTAGTATGGTAGTACCATTTGCTCCGGCCAATGCAGAACGCCTTCACATCAGAATAGGGTATCGAAAATTGGCTTGAATCATTTCTTTTGGAATAGAATCTGCAAATGTTCAAATATCGTAAAATGATCTTTTTGTTATAATTATTACTTATATTGTCATCATAAATAAATAATTATGAATGTGAATATAATTTGGAAAATTAAAAGGAATATTTGTATGATTTGTGCGGCAGTGCTATGTGGTATACTCAAATGGAGTACAAATATGAATACTAATAGGAAATTGATTTGAATACAAATATCGTTTTGAATATTAAAATGATTGTAAAGTATAGGAATATTGTATATGTGTATATTATATACTATATATTATAAACGGAAATGGTGTCTGAAGAAGCAACCATATTTTATACTAAAACAGTTCCCACAGACCAAAATGAAATTAATCTCCTATAAACAGATTCCATGAAATTTAACAAAGTCCAATACAAAACTCAAAATAAGCACATACAGCCGGGGAAAACACATTGCGAGCGCCTAACGCTGTAAGTAATATTCGGTTGCAAATAATGTCAAAGTAATGGCCGTTCAGCACATAGTTGGCGGCAGAGTTTGCCAGACAACAAAGTAGGCACCGCTACTTTCGTACACACAAACTTCGCTGATCGACCGCTTACGAGTTGTGAATGAATGTGTTTGGTATGTGCGTGCAAGTCCTAAATCCTTTTTGAAAGTTTTGTGGCTTACATTAACACGCCATGACGCCTCGCCATTGTGCGATTTGCGGTATGCGGGCGTTTGAGCGCTAGCGCCTGGTGCGTCGACAATTTCCTCAGTGCTGTCACTGATTTATTTAAAAGGATTCAAAGGCGCTAAGCTTCAAGTATGTAAGGCGAGGCATAACTACGCCTTTTGCATGTCGACGGCGATAACTTTCACTAAAAATCACCGCACAAAATATGGCGGTATATAAACTCACCAGCTCGACCACCTTTAACCAGAGCATCATAATATTTTCCTGTAGGCAGTGGAGCTGGTTCAAAACAAAGCACGATTCTAGCTAATGATGAGGAAGTAGGGGTTCTTAATTCATACTTACTATATTCAAGAATATTCATTACTTTATTTTTTGTAAGATTCTCTGCAGTACATTTTTCTCCTCTTAAAACAAAAAGTGTTTCAGAATATTTTATCTGTAAGATTTTTATTTTAGAACAGTTATATTTATCGAAATTTGATCACGTATCTTTTTTATTTTAAAATATATTTAAATGAAACCAAAATTTATTGGAAGTAAGCAACAGCTTACACCCTGAAGCTGTTTTGTATCAAATATCAGGCAATCATCAAACGACTAGAGCTTCTATTAGTTCTCCATAAATTTTTACTGCTGGGCAGCATTATATATATGCATATATATATATATGAATGTACGTGTGTGTAGTTGTGAAAGAGGCTTGCGTGTTGAGCTCACCGAGCAGCGTCGCGTCTCTCCTACACGCAAGCCTCTTTCAGACGGCCGGAGAGACGCGACGCTTCTCGGTGAGCTCAAATCGCAAATGCTGCTAAGCCATTTTGTTGCTACTGCCAAGGGCTTTGTTGTTGTTACACATTAATGTTTCACAACTCTATGTTATTGTTATTATTGCTGTCATTTTTGTCATTGCTGTTTTTATGTTTTTATTGTCTTAAACTTGCGGTTGTCTGCTTATTTTGTTGCTGATGCCGTTGCAGCTGCTGGAAAATCTCATTCAACCGGAATCTGTGTTGAGCCTACTCATGCAAACTTGATTTTAATACATTTACAACGGCTTTTGTGCCTATGTGTGAGTGTGTGTGCAGAGCGGCTTTTCTTGATTCACACAACCTCAGGCAATGTTGATAATATTTACATAATCGCTTGAACCGCAAAAGTTTTCATTTGATTAAGTTTGAACAATTAAATTGACTTAATTGAATCGATTTTAAGGACATTGTCTCTAAGCGCCATCCCTTTGTTTGTCGCCATTGCGCTCTTCGTTGGCAGGCTAGGTTACTCATACGTGCCGGCATGCTACGAAGCCACAAATAGAAGTAAAATGCAAAATGATGTAAGGACGAGTGCAAACTTTTAGTTTAATTACAAATAAATATTGAACAGCCAAGAATGTGTGTGTGTATATATTAGATAGAGATATTTTTATCTCATAAATCGGCCCTTTTAAATGGAAAATGGCAATCGCGTTCATTTGCACTTAATTGATAAATCTTTAAATATATAAATGAACTCTAATTGTGAAAGCAATTAGTCCAAATAATTAAATATATTCGCTGTATATAAGTATCTATTAAATTTTACAGTTACATGGCAATATAAATTGAAATGAATTGCAGTTCATTGCTTTCAGTTGATCACAAGTTGATAAGTTGCATCACCATACTAGCATATTTTATTCTTCGGCGATATGTTTTTAATTTTGGTTATAACAATTCAGTTGTCTTGATATGAGTGAATAGTTCTCTGACCGGCGAGGCTTGCTGAAATAGAAATGTTCGAAATTTGGTCAATAGTATGGAAATAAAAAGCAAATATTTTTTTAAGGAAATAAAAGATTAATAATGTTGATTTTCAATAAGCGAATACATACATATCACCTGGGAATTGTATATGTAAATGCAAGTAATTTCAGAAAAGTTTTTGCACCGTTTTTGAAATAATGAGGCTTTTGCTTTAAGGTGTCTGTCTGTCAGTCCGTCCTTGTCAGCAATACCTTTGGCTAAAAATTGAGATATAATGATGATGAAAAAAACTTAAAAATGGCTATAGAACTGAAGAAGATGATCGCTACAAAGAGAGACATAAGTGCAATAAATTTTTTAAAAATTGAACGTGGCACCGATTCTTAATATGTTTAATATACAAATCTCAAACATTACCCATTATTTCCCACTTAAAGAGAAATTTCTTACTAATTTCTAGTATTTAATAAGGAAAAATTAACGGTATTTATTTTAACTAATTTGAGCGACGCTGAATGAGGTGAAGCCATCTCCCTTACCGTTGAGGAAGACCTTGGCTGAAGCGTCTCAAAAAGGTATCGGCATCACCATGACACCTTCAAACGGGATTGCCCCGCTGATTTCAAAGTGGAGGGTCCTCGGTGATCACTCCTTTTCTGATCGCAGGTATATCGGGTTTAGTCTATTCAGAGAGGGTCCGTTTAGAAATCCTAGGAATACAAACTGGGTAGAGTACCGCAGGGGACTCTCGGATATCAGGGCGTCCTGCAGTTGTTTATTTAACAGGGCCTGTAGTAGTGTGTTAGTTAACGACTGGGCGTTGTATAAAACAGGAGTTGCAATATATAATTCCGAGTTAAGAAAGGCAAAGAAGACCTCGTAGAAGAGCTTCTGCGAAAAAGTGGAGGGCTGTCACGAGTCCTCTAGGTTCAGACGTATTTTGGCAAAAACCCCAGTGTCCACGGGCCCTGATCAGTGAAGGAGCACTTTAGATGCTCCTTGATACTCACTTCCCGAGCAACACGTTCTCAATGGGGGTATCTCTCAGTGCGCCGGCTTTGACGACCTTTTGGATGAGCGACACTTGACATTGGCGATCAATTCGTTCAAGCCATTTAAGTCCCCGTGACTAGACGGCATCGTATCAGCGCAGCTGCGCAGGCTATTAAGGTGTCATCCCGGGGGTTTGGAGATGAGACAGAGTTACGTTCATTCCGAAGGCTGACAAAGGCTCCCATGTTACGGCCAAGGATTTCAGGCCCATCAGCATCTCCTCTTTCTTGCTGATAGACAGGTTCATAAGGAAGAGCCTTCCGAGATACTGTCCATTAGAAGCGTAACATGCTTATCATCAAGGCAGGTCAGTGGATAATGCCCTGCATACTATAGTGTCATGGCTTGAGAAAGCCATTAAGATTAAGGATTAAGTGGAATTTTTTCTCCTCTTCAAGGGATCCTGGTCGTGGATGTCGGGTGACCGTGTACGAGTTGACGGAGGGGTACTTTTGCGTTGTGATAAAGTGAGCGGTCGGAAGTGGTCTCGCCATCAACCCAAGTAAAACCGAAGTGGTTTTATTTACTAGAAAATCCCGGTAGCACTGCTATTGCTAATGGAAGGTAATCGCCTGCAACTGGCGGACACGGTGAATATAGGGCTCATTCTTTGCCTTAGAGGCCCATTGGAGTCTCTCGCCGAAAATGGTTCTCTGGCTCTAAGGCACCAGTTTCAAGCCCACTATGTTCTAAGGAGTCTTTATGTGGTGGAGGGCTTTAGAGGAGATCACGTTTGAAACTCGAGAGCGTTCAACGGGCTGCGCTCATCAGCATGTGTAGTGCACTAAGGTCTACTCCAACCATAGCACTTAACGCAATTTTGAAAATAATGCCCGTGAAGATCGCCGGAAGGTGTACGGCACCAAAAGTGGCTATTGAAAATCTGTTTTATTAACAGTTTCACTGCATACCGGACCATCGGAATCATGGAGTCACCAAACTGAACTCCGTCGCCGCTCAGACTTCTTGACTGTTGCAGTGTCTTCCAGGTTGAGGTTCAAGGTAGCAACAGATTTTCTGCTCCGGATTGCGTCCTCCTTTAGAGAAATGACCATTCACTCAGATAGCAGAGCGGCGGTACCAGCCTTGAACTCACTTACAGTGCGTTTAGGATTGGTCAAAGAGTGCCTAACTTCGCTGTCATTAGCATCGTGTGGGTTTGTAATAAGACTGATGTGGGTGTCGGTCCATAGCAAAATCACAGGTTATTGTAAAGCTGATGACCTAGCAAGCAAAGGTACTCTAGAATCAGGAGTTCTTATTTTTAATGGATTCACAAAGGGCTACACATATCAGTATTAGAATAATAACCATGCCTACCCCAATACAAATATATGCTGAAATATATGCTACTCAAAATTTGATAACTCGTTAAATAAAAATGTGAAAAGCTTTATATTTCAGAGTACAGTTATAAGAAGGACAGCAGAGTCCTATATCACAGCAGCATGTTGCAGGAAGGATAATCTGTGAGTTTACATTTTTTAAAATTGAGCATGTCTACGCTCCCTAATATATAGATTTGATACACATATCTCTTTTAAATAAAATCAAATTTGCTTTTCAGCTCCTCGAATTATAATCTAAAAAAACTACGAATTTAGATGATAATCGTGTAACGGTTTAATTTAAAACTATTAAAAGTGCTTTCTTGATGAATATTGAGATTTTGCTAGGTTAAATTTAATTTAATATAAATATATCGGACAAAGTAATTATATGACCTATAGCTTAAGTTAAATACCCAATATCATTGTGATATATTCATTATTTCATCAAATAATGAATATTGAATTCTGAGGCAACATTTTGTCGCACAAGAATTTTTGCGCTCGAACGAATTGCTATGAAAAACGTAGTAGAACTAAAAGCCGAATGGAATTTATTTTGTTCACGCTATTTAAGCGAATGAGTTTTATTTAAACAATCGTTACATGCAATGTGTGAACAGATTACGGTGTGCCATGTAGTAAGTAATGCCACTAAATTTTCAGTTGGAGCTGTGAGAGCCCTGAACAATTTCTATATCCTGAGCAGAGTATATTACGTTTGTGACCAAGTTTGTATAAGAAAATGCCCGCAAAACGCAAAATGAAGTACTTGTATAGAAAACTTTTCTATTTGTGAATGTATTATAGTTCCGGTGCAATCGAAATTAACTTTTTTGTTTACCATTAAGTTTTAGCAACACCCGGCTCCGAATTTAATCTATATACATTGATTTAGCAACTTGTTGCTTGACTTTTTATCGAAAAATTTGGTCAAATTATGATCTACCTTAGTAAGAAACAGATGGTACTTTTTCATGATAATCAAGTATCCTATCCTTACGAATTTTGGAGGCGAAAAAGGGGGGAATTCTATCCATGAATTAACCTTTTCGCGTGTATATATGTAAGTAGACCATATGCATATACTGATTTTCGTTGCTATCTTGAACTAGTCGGATATTTCGGTGAAAATTTGAGTTATTTTAATTGAAATGAGTGTAAGTGTGCATATTTAAGCATACCTAATTTAATGTCAGAAGAACATAGAATCAAAGCCTTATTCCCAAATATACACAATACAGCGATCTCCCAGTTTTAAGTAGGCTTTATAAGTTTATATTCGTCAATTTGCGTAATATTTATGAAAGAAAAATCCTCCTCAGTTTAACATTAACATTTTTGTTATATTGATTTTATATGCATGAAACATATATTTATACTATTCAAATAGCGGTCAAATTGTACTCTGCAGTACACTCTTACACACTCTTATAACGCAATTCTAGCTCATTACATACTTTGCTCTTAAGAAAAATTATACATAATGGGTTGTCAAAAAAGTCTTTCGGTACTTTTATTAAATCAATTCGTGTGGCACCCATACATCGAGCTTCTTAGTGATTCGAAGCTTCTTCAAATGGTTTATAACGGTTTGATGACTACTATGCTGGCCTCTTTCGACCAATTCAGCGATTTTATCGCAATTTTCAACGACAGGCCTTCGACCACCTCTACACCAGAATGAAAACGTTGAAACCATAGTTGTGTGGTGGAAATGGAAACTGTATCGGGTCCATAAACTGCACAAATTTTATTGGCGGCTTGAGATGCATTTTTGTCGTATTTTCTTTATATTTTGCTCCATGCTTACGACGCTATAACTTAACGACTTAAAAGAAACGACAATTAATCAAACACGTGTTAGCGCGTGAAATGAGCTTTCCAAAAAAGTATAGGATGACCCGATGCGACGAATAAAACTAGAACTACGCGCTTTCAGCGCCAACTAGCGAAAATACCGCAAGACTTTTTTGACAACCTAATATATGTATTTATTAGGAAATGCTTACTAATATTGCTGTTGTTGTATCTTAAATGAGATGCAATATCTTTGTATTACCAGCGCATAAATCTGAGCATTAATTCAATACTTGAGCCTGGTAATCAATTGGCAACAGTGCACGGGTAAACAAACAAACACTCAGAAGAGCGCAGCAAACACTCGAGCGAAAGAAAACATGCAAGAACAAATAAGCAAAGAGGTACGAGTATTACGATAAGAGCAAGTAATGTGAATGGCATGAGGAATTGTTGGTTGAGCTACAAATATTGATACAATTGTTTCCTTTATTCATATAGTAAATGTAAACGATGTGTTCCTCTTTGTTTTCTGCTGCAGCGAACGCGATTTATTGTTTTTACTGTCGCCGTTGCCGATTTACAACTCGTATTTGCGACGTGATGTTTACTTGAAACATGGAAATTGCTGACATAAGTTTGTGGTGCTCAAAGCGCTGTCATTTCTACGTTTTGATTTCGTAGTATTACAATGCTAGTCAACATGGAAAAATTTCTCACTTTTTTTGTATTAGTTGTATTTCATAAAAGCATGTTATCTAATAGCTCTGATGGACGAGTAAAATTAATACTTATGCATTTAGACAGCTAATGTTGCAATTTGTTTACTTATTAGAAAAGTGAAATTAAACTGGATAAGAAAAACAATATTTTAGATGGCATTTTTGTATTTTAAGTTAATTCGTCAATATCTAAATTTATGAAAGAAAATCTCTGTTTACACTAAATGTTATATGTTTTATATGCATGAAACATATATTTATCTTTTAAATGGGGTCAAAATGAGCATACACTTTACACATTTTAAACAATTCAGCTCATTCATACTTTGCTTTAAGAAAAATTTACAAATTTTAAAAAATTTGTATTTATTTCAATTTGTGGAATTGACTTCAATTCAAACCAAATTTTAAAATGATGACTCTATGCTGGTCTTGACAATTCAGCGATTTTATCGTTTTCAACGCAGCTGACCACCTCTACAAAATGAAACTTTGAAACCATAGTTGTTGTGAATGGAAACTTATCGGGTCCAAAATGCACAATTTTAGGCGCTTGAGATGCAGTCGTATTTTCTTATATTGCTATGCTTACGACGTAAATTAACGATTAAAAGAAAACAATTAATCAAACACTGTTCGCGTGAAAGATTCAAAAAAGTATAGGATGCCCGATGCGACGTAAAACTAGAACTACGCGCTTTCAGCGCCAACTAGCGAAAATCGCAGACTTTTTTGCAACCAATTATTATTTATTAGAAATCTTTAATATTGCTGTTGTTGTATCTTAATGAGATGCAATATCTTTGTATTACCAGGATAAATCTGAGATTAATTCAATAAGCTGTAATCAATTGGCAACATGCACGGGTAAACAAACAAACACTCAGAAGAGCGCAGCAAACACTGGGAAAGAAAACATGCAAGAACAAATAAGCAAAGAGGTACAGTATTACGATAAGAGCAAGTAATGTGAATGGCATGAGGAATTGTTGTTACTACAAATATTGATACAATTGTTCCTTTATTCAATGTAAATGTAAACGATGTGTTCTCTTTGTTTTCTGCTGCAGCGAACGCGATTTATTGTTTTTACTGTCGCCGTTGCCGATTTACAACTCGTATTTGCGACGGATGTTTACTTGAAACATGGAAATTGCTGACATAAGTTTGTGGTGCTCAAAGCGCTGTCATTTCTACGTTTTGATTTCGTAGTATTACAATCTAGTCAACATGGAAAAATTTCTCACTTTTTTTGTATTAGTTGTATTTCATAAAAGCATGTTATCTAATAGCTCTGATGGACGAGTAAAATAATACTTATGCATTTAGACAGCTAATGTTGCAATTTGTTACTTATTAGAAAAGTGAAATTAAACTGGATAAGAAAAAAATATTAGTGGCATTTTTCGATGTTGAAGATCAATATAATTTAATGAAAAATTGTTACTACTAAATGCGTTAGAAGATAGAGTGCAGTAAAAGCAATACTTGATTGTAACGCACCTTGAGACATGACCATGATAGGATTACAATCGCTCAGTCACACCTACGAATGTTTGGAAATTCTTAAGTAAATAGATATTAATTGGATTAAAAAAAATTTATATTTTGGCTAAGTTCAATTTTGGAGACAATCCCTGAATGAGAAAAAGTTTGAAGAAAATTTTCCCCATAGAAGCGTTTCAAAAAATTGCGAAAAGTTAAAAAGGGTAAAGGATAGAACATGGGGTGTTCCAGAAAAAAGAGAATAATAGCATATTTTTAGGGTTTCCAACGATTTCGTGCAGCTTGTTTGGCATTCCGCGAGGGCGAAATTGTATATTTTGCCTTTCAATTTTTGTAATCTTTAATAAACTCAACTTTAGTTAAATATTAAGTACAGAGACAACGAATAACTAGTCAAGAAATTATAGATACCTAATTATGTTAGTTAAAAATTCAAAACTTAATCATATTGTCCCCATGGACTTTTGACCCACTCCTTTATATCATTTATTACTGGTAAATTAGGAACTTCATTTTCGTTCTGAATTTGGATGTCAGGAATATCTTTCGCATCAACGTCGTCTTCTTTCATCCATAAAGCATCATCATCATTCATTAAACAGAGAATCTCTCGGGCACGTCTAACCGCAATTCTTTGAGGACGAATTTTCGTGATAGGTAACAGCTCTTTTTTTGTATGTGATTTTTTGTGTTGATTGGTGGCTTTATATGAAGAAAAATATAGGCCACATATGCTACACGATCTTTTAAATAAGTACGACTTGACACTGGGTCAATAACTATCAAATGGAACTTGTTTCAGATGGGATAACGTTTGTAGATTTAATAATATCTGTAGTGGTAATGGAGCAAATTTAGCGTCGTTGTCTTTTGAAATGTGATGTCACAAAGCTTTTGAACCCCCTGCTCCTTGTCACACAATGTCACTTCTGAGTGATACCCTCCCCCCTAAAAGGGCTTACACTGATGGGGTTTCCACAATGCTTTGATGCTGTAGATTCCCACATCGAAGTTCAGCCTACAAAAGACGAAGCCATAGGTTACTACAATTTTAATGGATGGTATTCTGTCATTTTGTTTGGCAAGCTGTGATCACAGTTAAATATGTCACTACATTGATTTTCATACACATGTGTTTACATTTTTTATTACTTGCAGATCAAAGCTTACGTACATAAACATAAGTTTCACAGGAATAATGATTTGTATATATAGTATTTGAGAGGAGCTCACTTCAACATTTTCTTGAGCGCGCTGGTATTTTTGAACAAAATATCAAACTAATTGAAGGCATCAATGTACCTGTGCTTCTTATTGGCGACTCTGTCTTTCGTTTGTCACATGATGAAACCATATCCATGTGTAGCTATTCAATCGCCTGTTGAAAAGCACTCCAACTGTAGGCTGTCAAAATGTCGCCGAGTGATCGAAGCGCGTTTCCGTAAAATTGGTAGAGGCTTGTTAGTATCTCCTAAAATGTAAATATTATAATTATTGCAAGACATTAACCCAATCACACAATAAGATTAGGAGAAAATGATTCAACAACGACATTAATTAGGAACGCCTTCGCAATGAGTATTCAAAACGGTTATTATTATTATTATTATTATTATTATTATTATTATTATTATTATTATTATTATTATTATTATTATTATTATTATTATTATTATTATTATTATTATTAGTATTGTTATTATTATTATTATTACTATATTATTTAGATTTATATTTAAATTTTTTCTAAAAGGCTTTTCATACCTATGTATGAACTCTTTGATATTGTTACTTTGTAACAAACAACTGTTTCAGTTAATTTTTTCCCGTCTTCCACCACCGTCTTTAGCAATTCAATTTCCTCTTTTGTCTTTTTTATTAATTCACCCATAAAATTTTTCTTTCTAGGTGTATCAGCTGCTGATGTTGGGCTATCCAGCGGCGACTCTGATGGCTAGCTGGTCAATGTCATTAATGGTGAATACGATATGGTTTAAAGAAGAAATGGTTTTAATAATAAACTTGTAAAGCTCAGCTTACCACAGTAAATGATTCGTAGGTTTTAGCAATATTGGTTGCCGTCAGTCCGATTATTTGATGGAATGCATCAAAATGTTTCCACCCCGATAGACTACCAAACCAGAGTCCAACCTTTTTCTTTTCCTCTTTGCAATTTCACCAAAGTTAATAATGTCAAAATGCGGATGCCTAGTATTGCCATATATTTTTATAAGCTTCCCTATTTTTACATGCACTTCTTTTGGTGTAAATTTGTGTGCTATTTTCACAGATACATTTATCAGCTCAGATGTACAAATTTCACTTAGTCGCAAATCTCCGGCTCCCTTACGCCACAAATTAAAATCTTTTGTTTACGTTTTTACCTTCTTCTTTCTACCAAACACTATTCACAACATCGGCCGTTTTTGACCAGTGTTGCCTACTCAAATTTGGTAAGTTCAGATAAATGCACGAAACACACGACATTTTACTCTAGTCAGACCCCCTGGTACAGAGTTGAATAAGAACAAAAAATTTTGAAATTTGCCAACATTTCAACCGACCTTTTTTTGTAGGGCTAGTTGATTTCGATATGCCGAGTTTCACAATTAAACATTCGGCTAAATGAGTTAAGCTTCCCGCCCTGATGAACGGAACTACACCACACCACACACCATTCACAAAGCAACACTGGCACATACACCACACCACA
The DNA here is from genome assembly GCA_027475135.1 of Bactrocera correcta. Classification (NCBI taxonomy): domain Eukaryota; kingdom Metazoa; phylum Arthropoda; class Insecta; order Diptera; family Tephritidae; genus Bactrocera; species Bactrocera correcta. The sequence continues at coordinate 2,652,601 of CM050323.1, read as the reverse complement.
GTTGGAAACAGCAGTACCCCCACACCACACATCAGCAGGAAGCAGCAGCACACATCCACATCAGCACCACTACACGCAGGGTACCCATCCATCTCCGCAACAGTAAAACAGTATGTAAAAAGATCAAAGATCTCTTTTCTCAAAGCGGACAGCCTCTTTTCACCACGGCTTGCGATCATCCAACATCGGCGGACGTTTTTTCTATGGCGCGCCGCTCATTATGTTATGTTTCGATTTTTTATACCATCACAATCTCCATTGGTGTCCTACCAGGGAGTCAATTTGTGTTCGCACTCAAAGATATTTTCGATTTGTATATACTTTCCTTTAATAAATTATATATAATCGAATTTTGTGAATCTTTTTTAAATAAAACCATTTTGTTATAATAAAACAAAAATTGTTTTTTTTTTCGGTATGGTTGCTACAAGTAAGTGCTTGCTTTAGCAATATTGAAACGGAAATTTTATTTGCTTTTGGCTCAGAGTTGGTCAGTTGCTGCATTACCGGGGTATACTTTGTGGAGTTATGGATCAGATGTATAGTTTAAATATCCAGCACAAAAAAGGATGGAGAAAGGAATTTAACCACTTCATTTGAGAACAATTGACTTCGGTTGAAAGTCACTGGTCTGCAATAGTAATCTTTATACTAAATATTTATGTGTTGAGTCTGTTTCTATTCCATTTAAAAAGTTTTTTTTCGCAGTATGAGAAAGAGAAATCTTATTCATGTCTATAAATTTTTGGAGGGAAATTAATTTAGCATCTAATTCATATTGCTTTGTAAGGCAAACTTAATTGTGGATGGTCTGGCATACTAGTAAAATTTTTATAAAATTTTATGTATCTTAGTACAGGCGATGACTTGAATAAAAATTTAGTTATCCTGCTTACACTTGCTAAGATAATTTTTTGACTGTAAAAACTGGTGTTGCAGCTTGGCACAATCAAATGACTTTAAATTTAAATATATGTAAAAATTAAGCAAAATCGAAAATTTTAGAAAGCATTGGCCAAAAATAGTACATTCAAGGTGTATCAGCCCTTACTTAAACCTTTGCCTTTTCAAGTCCCCTGATAATGAATAACTGGGAATCCGTGCTTGTCCCAGACTCTACTCCAAAAATATCGACCAATATGCATGAAATCTTAGTAAAAATAGGAAAATACTTGTTTGTTTAAAAATATCGTGTTCTATTGTAAAATGCATAACATCGGTTAGTACTCTCCCTAGCCTCTTTTATACATATAATGTAATGAATTTAGGGCTTTCGGTTGGTTTTCAATGTATATATACGCCGGAAAATACAATATATAAGCCAAAATTAACTAAAAATTTTTGGTTTATAGAGCAATCTTGGGGTCTGTCTAAAAGCTTGTCTACATGAAAATAGTTATTTTCTTAACTTTTGTTGCTAAAAATGTGAGCGTATAAAATGTTCTTTACTTGTTTTTAAAATCAAATTTAAATTTTAGCTTAAAAAAGCCAGCTCTCGGCATTAAAATGCAGAAATTGTGAAATAAAAGCTGACAACTATTGCACATGTATAAATTACCATTCGCGGCACAAAAGATCAATGACAAGCAGAAGTCGACCATATGAAATCGTTTAATCGCTTGCACACGTACAATCATATGCTCTTGGCGCTTTGTGGCGCATTTTTCTAGCCATTCGAATATGGCATATAACGGTGCTTTTTTCGCGCTTCATTTTCGGCATTTTTTCAATTCCACATACCGCTAACTCTGCCGCTGGGCATATGGTCGGCTACCTTCAAGCGATTGACCGTGGGTCCCCACACTGGCTGTTAAAATCGCATGCCGCCTGTTGCTCGCGCTGTTGCCCGCATAGTTAGTGGTTTTAATGGCCAGATAGTTGGTTTCGGTTGTTGGTTGCCCGCTTTGGTTTGGCTCGCTGCATGCGCTTCAGCCAATCGGAAATGTAACAATTTATTTTATTGTGTTGAAAGAGGTGTGTGTTGTTAAAATTAAATTCTTAGAATTCTTCTCTTGTTGTTGTTTATTTTAAAAGAGTACACACGTTTCAAATATGGATTCCAAAAATAGTAAATATTGGCAATAAATAAAAACTACTTTGCTGATTTTTCATACATTTCATCGAGTACTGAATTCATTTGCAATCTTTTTTAAAATAAGGCAATACAGGAAATTTAAATTTTTTTTATAGTTTTCAGCTTTTTTTTAAAGCTAATAAAGAAAATTCAATTGTCTTTCGGGATTAACAATTACTTTAAAAACAGTTGGGCATATTTTTTACACTCTCAGACCTTTTTATACCTAGTAAACAGTTTATATAATCATTTACACAATTTTCAGTGATCTAAATAACTTATAGATCGGATACAACATGTCTTGGTCCAATTATCAATTATTGCTGAAAAAACGTGGAAAAAGTACATAACATATGGTACATATATACATACATACAAGTCTCATACAAGTATATAGTATATAGAAAAACTTTTCAATTCAGATTTCGTGCGAAACCTCATTCGTCAAAATATCGTTCAGAATGTTGGAAAATACCATCAGTGACAATTGTTTGTCACGAAAAAGTGTTTTTGATTGATACAAATTATTCAGATAGGGTCAAAAACACGTTGCCGACATGTCGAGGACGGCTATCAATATCAGCCGACGATCAACACGTCATTAAAATTTTAAAATTGGTGCCTGAGAATCGACGATTAACAGCCAGAATATCGGAATCAATAAGGCTTAAGAAAACAAAAGCTAAAATGGTTCCAAAGTCACTAATTTTGCTCAAAAAATAGCGTCGCTTTAATATCTGTGAAACAATGAGTTTTGGGTCTATGCTTATGATATCGGATTCGTCGATCAATCGACCGAATGCGAAAGGTGAGTCGAAGGCGAAAAAACAACGTAAAGGCAAGTCCAAAAAACAAGGTTATGTTGACAGTTTTCTTCGATTGTCGAGATCTATCGTACTACATATTCTGATATTATAAAACTTTGCTTCAGTGTGAGCTTATGCCATAAGGTAAAAATATTTAAAATGTTCAGCTTATCCTAGACACAAACTCGAACTAGAATATTCTAAAGACATTTATCCAATCTAAAGTTATTGATCTCTGAGGACGATCCTTTTGATATTTCCTGTAACAACCTGATTGGAATCTAGGGTCATCTGCCTATCGTTATAAAAATCCAAAGCTTGGACTTGAAGATCTCTTACGCAAATCTTAAAATGATGAAAAGTCGATTTAGCTGTGAATATCCATGAATTGTATTAAAGCTTCCCCCATATAAGTTGTGATTTTATACCAGTTGTAAAGTAGCGCATTACTGTTATTGTCTGTGTTATTTGTACAATAAATGGTGTTAATCTGTTTATCAAACAATCTATTAATTTTCTCCATTTTCACATAAATAAGTAAACTACCGTGAGTTTGTGATTTTGTCATTGGGATGATAAGCAAATATGTAGTCTCACAGACATACAAAGATATAGAGAGTGTATCTAAATTTCCATAACAGCGATTGCAAATAAATTAAATAAACATTGGTTTAGTCCAACTCTCGCGTGTTTACCTTTGTTGCATATTAAGTACTCTCAGTAAACAGAAATATTTTCGTACTTGTACAGTGGTTGTTCAATATAATGAACCTTATGCAGTACATCAAATGTGAAAAATCGAAAAATTGCTTAAATCGAATGAGAAGGTTTTCGCGCCTTATGAGTTCTTTAATCCTTTGCTTAAACGAATCCTACAGATAAGGATACGGAATCGAAAATGTTAGTACGCTTTAAAGATAATCTGATATTAGTCGCTTCAGTAACAACAATCTTAACGAAAACGCAATTTCTCTAACAAAATTTCACAAGCCTAATAGCGTTTTTATCCCTCAGTTGCATCATTGACATTCAACTAGGTGTTACAGAAATTTCCTAAATAGGCTTAACCAGTTCGTGGGTGACTGTGCATCCACAAATTAAATAATGCATGAGAATTATAATTATAAAGAATTCCAAAATAATTTGTTGAGGATTAAAATACTTATGAAAGCAGACTTCGACTTCATATGGATTACGCGCAGCAATTTGTTTTTGAAAACACTCGTGACTTTCATACTGCGATACGTTTGTAGAAAGTATTCTTATTCATGAGGTATATTAAGTTTGACACAATGTTCGTAACACCAAAAAAAAAAAAACCACTGAGATCCTATCCATACTTATTTATAGTGTATAAATGATCATCATGCGTAGCTGAGTCGATTAACAAACTGGCACTCGGAACCCGTTATTTCGCAGATATGGTATTTATTGAAAGCCCTTTAGAGTAAACAAAATTTCTTTTCTAATTATAAGCGCTTTCTATTTGGCATTGTATTTATAATCTAAAGGCAATAGAACTAACAGAACAAAACAAGTGTTTGTGCAGATGATCGGACTATTTTTTCATAGAATGGAATATTTTGCTTAAATATAAGTTCATAAGTTCATGATAAATTGCAAATAAATAAAACAATAACTTTGACCACCTTTGCTTATGAACTAATTCGACAATTAAAAAAGAAATGTGATGTCGTGGGACACCAGGCAGGAACGAATTTCCTTCGGCTAATGCAGATTCGATACGATTTGCAAAAAAATTTTGCTGATTAGTTTTTATTTAAGTACAGATAAGATATTAAGAAAATGTAGTATTTTAAGAAATAATGAATTACGTAAAAAAAAAAATTGTAATTCAAATTATTAACTTAAATAACAAAATAATGTGCATGTCTATAACTTGCCGAGTTCTCTACAAAGATCTTCGAAACTTCTAATTTGACCTCAGTTTATTCCTCCCGTTCCGCGTGTAGCCTTATCTATTACTATATCCAATTCGATGTTAAGGGAGTATTTAAGTCTAGATTCAGAAATTTCAAGAAAAAAATGTAAATTAATATTATATAAAATTTTTGTTATTTTAACATTGCAAGAATACATAAAACAAAATCTGAAAATAGGTACCGGGGTCTAAATATACGGTTTCCTGGGGGCTTGAACAGTTTTGATTGGATTAAAACAATTCTTCGTCATAAGGTGGCATACACTAAAAATATTAATTGTGCAAAGTTGTATCCAGTTATGTTCATAGCTACTTGATTTGTGTACTGGAAACTGAATTGTGCTATATGGGAAGTAGGCATGGTTGTTGTCCGATTTCGTCCATTTTCATAATATTAAATGAGAATGTAAGAAGAAAGCCACGTACGTGTTGGCGGTGCCAAACTCATCGTTTAATTTTCAAACCGGCTCCCATAAAGCTTTCCCATACCACCCTGATGGTCTCTGGCATATTTAGTTATTAATTTATCGTTCTTTTAGTAGAACTGAGCGGTGTTATCCGCCGACTTCATTCACTTTTGGTCGGCAGAAGTTCTTATAAGATTTATACTCAGCAAATTTGGTTGTTGTAGCTTAAGTAGCTTAAGAGCTATGTACATTATTAGACGGCGGGGCCACGCCCACTTTTTCAAAAGGCTGTGCCCACAGGTGCCCTTAGCTACTGCCATTCCTTGTGCTTACAGCTTCTTATTTTAATTGAGCGCTTAGTTAAGGAACTTTATATATTTTCGGTTAGTTGCGATTTGTGTTCGGACAGACAGACATTTAACCGAAATTCAACTTTTCTCTTCGTTCAGATCGTAGTGTACATATATAGTATATAACCCTATTTATATCTCGCTTAGTTTTAGGTGATACGTACAACCGTTAGGTGAACAAAACTATAATACTCTGTAGTAACTGGTTGCAAGAGTATAAAAAGTACCAGCTGATAATGTGGGGTTTCAAAAGATTGGGACGTGCCCATACAAATGATTTTAATCCTCCCAACAATTTGAAACTACCACATTTATAACTGTTCGGTGTTTTTTTTTTAATAATAAAAACTTAAATTTTGGAATATGGTTAGTTCTGGACCTAGGCAAGTCTATAAATATAACTTTCTACCATCGTACATATATATGTGGTCTTATACAATTAATGAGCTCCTTTTCTTACAAAGTACGTTAACCCATATCAGTGTAGGCCGTCTTATTAAATCAATTAATTTTAAGGGGACCACTCTATTATCGATTGCATTCTAGATTATGAAGTGTATTGAACGCCTCTTGGTAGTCGATAAAGATGAGATAAAGAGGGAAGCGTCATCTTTTCATTAACTTTTCTATACCGGAAACAAAACGCTTTCTGGAGGCTTTTTGACAGGGGCGTAAGATCGTGGGTCTCAAACAAAGATACTTATAAATAGCTTTTTGAGTTCGAAGAGCTTACGGTCTTTTTCTTATGGCTTTACTATAACTTTTTTCAGTTAGGTCCCGCAGCAATATCCCTATGCAAAATCCCTATCGCCTCCAAGCCTACCGTAAGAAACTTCGTTCTAATATGTATTGTTTTCAATTAATTATACTTTTTAAGGAAAACGAATTGAAAGAATATGACAACACAATGACACATTCAAAGCTCTAAAGTTTATTCACAAAAGCGCAACGTAAACTTTTTCAATGGCGAACAAATGTGCAGGGGAGCGAACACTTAGTTAGAGTCCGCCTAAAACTATGCAATTAATACTTTTTTCTTACGGACTTTTTCTTACGGTTTTACTCTCATTTTTTTTTCAGTTAGGTCCCGCAGCAAAATTCCTATCTTCTCCAATCCTGTCGTAAGGAACATCGTTCCAAAAAAAATTCTTGAAACCTTTCACGCTAAAACCAAACCATTTCCACTTATCATATAAACATATTTTGAATCCGATTTGAGGTTATCTTTCCTATACATACATATATAATTTGATGTCTTAGCTAAGACTAACGAAACAAACAGAAAATCTCTACAATAAATAGTGAAGATCATACCGGCAACATCACAAATATCTTCTTTATCCCTCGGTTCCTTAGGTATATAGATATACAAGGTCTGTCGAAAAAGAAACGGGACCTTTTAAATATAACTGTTTCTGGTGACGCCACTTATAAGTGGGTATATGAAATAAAAAGTTTGATCTCTTATTGACATTTCGTAAACATTTTAAGCCAATTGGATAACTACAATCGATGTTATCGATCAAAAAGTGACAGCAGCTTTTGGTCATCGGTCGTAAAATGCATTTTGAACAAAGAGCAAATATTAAATTTTCTTTTAAACTTGGGAAAACGTTTACTGAAACATTTCAAATGATGAAAAAAGTTTATGGTGATCAGTGCCAATCTCATAGTAATGTGCATGAGTGGTTTAAGCGATTCCAAGAAGGTCCTGAGAACCTCTGTGACGATCAGAAGTTGGGCTAAAAACAGTCGTCTTCAGAAATCAAAAATAAAGACATTCAGCATTGTCTTTTACGATTCCGAGGGTATTGTACACCGAGAGTTCGTCCCACCTGGCCAAACGATTAACGCTGTGTTTTACCTTGGTGTTATGAAGCGTCTTTTAAAACGCATTCGTCGTGCTCAACCATTATACCGTGAGGCAGGGTCCTGGCGCTTGTTGCACGATAATGCGCCGTGTCATCGGTCGACGCTTTTCACTGATTTTTTGACAAAAAACTTCATATTATTTTACCCACGAAAGGACACTGGAATGTCCAGCTATCGAAAAAGCGACAACCGATATTCTCAAGAGCATTCCGAAAAATGACCTTAAACACACATTTGAAATGCTAATTGACCGGGCTAAACGCTGTATCAAAGCACAAGGAAACTACTTTGAATAAAAAAATATAACTTTTGAAAAATATTAATTTTTTGTTGTTTTTTTTTAACAGTCCTGTTTCTTTTGCGCTAAGTAATTATTCTAGTTGCTAATAAAACATGAACTCGTTTCATAACCTATTATTCTCTTTTATAAAGAATGTTTCTAAATAATTCTTTTATTGGCTTGTTTGTTGACGATTTGATCTGCCACTATGATTTTAGTTTATGCTTGAACCTCACCACATGTTTATCCAAACCAATCATCCGTTTGTCAAAAGGTGACTGCCGGTAGTGTTTTGTCAATATTATACACTTAGGTTAAGTTTATTAGTAAAAAAAAATTATTATTGTATTTAGTTTTCCGCATATTTATTTGGAAAGCAATCGTCACTGCTGCTGCGTTAATTTATGAAAATTATGCCAATTATTGAAATAATAATTCTTACCTTCGAAATGACCTCCGAAAATGAAAAGAATTCGGTGTAAAATATGGTATTCACAAATTATTCATATATTCGAATTGCAAGGCTTTGCACTGCAATTAGCATTCTATTGCACAAAGGTCTTAATTATATTTTAATATCGATGATGAGAAAATATTGAAGTTAAGAAGTTCCCCGTTGTTATCTGCTTTTTATGTAGTCAAAAAGCCCAGTTATAATTAAATGGATATTTAAGCAGCTATGAAATTGTGAAGTCATGGTGAGTTGCGCAACTTGCAGCAAATGCTTTTGCAATTTGTTTGGTTACACATAACTTTCCAATGTTCTTGATTTGCACTTATTACTAATTATAGTAATTACCATTTAGCCTCCCCAGGAGATATTATTTACTTTGTGGTTGTTTGTAATAACTTAAAATAGTCGACAAGATAAAATCCTATATTTATTTATTTATTTAATATAAACATACATAAACGTATATGTATATAGGTCGTCCGTTTTGTCAAGAGAAGGTAAACATGCTTTGATGACGCGCATTTGAAGCATAAAATGCTATAATCAATCCATTTAATTACTTCGAACTTTGTGATTGAATATGGATAGCTCTTTTCTAACATGAACAATTCTATACATATGTACATCAGACAAAAATTCCATTGTGTTGATAATGTCAATTTTTGTACCGGAAAGGTGATTTGCGGAAAGCATTAACTTCTATACTCTTACAACCTGTTGCTACTGAGTATTATAGTTTTGATCAACTAACGGTTGTACGTATCACCTAAAACTAAGCGAGATAGACATAGGTTTATGTACATATATATAAATGATCGGGATGACGAGAAAAGTTGAAATCCGGTTGACTGTCTGTCTAAGCTGTATCTTCAATGACCGTGCAAGCTTTTCGTATAGCACAATTTTAAATTCCATGTGATTCTTTCACTTACAATAGATGAAGCTGGATTAAAACTTGCATGAATAATGCTTTTAGTGTATGCAACTTTATGACCAAAAATTGACCAAATCCAAAGAAAACTGTTCAAGCCCCTAAGTACAGAATATTTGGACTCAAGTATCTATTGCTGACTTTGATCGAAATTATCGGTAAAAGTGTGAGATATATAATTGAAATTCAGGACAATCCTTCTCTGTATGTCAAAAATGGGTTGAATACATATACTCTCGGTGTAAAATACCCTCGGAATCGTAAAAACAAATCAGCATTGTCTTTATTTTTGAGTTCTGAATCGTCACAGAGGTCCTCACGACCTTCTTGGAATCGCTTAAACCACTCATGCACATTACTGCGGGATAGGCACTGATCACCATAAACTTTTTTCATCATTTCAAATGTTTCAGTAAACGTTTTCCCAAGTTTATAAGAAAATATAATATTTGTTCTTTGCATTTTACGACCGATGACCAAAAACTGCTGTCACTTTTTGATCGATAACATCGATTGTAGTTATCCAATTTTTATGAAATGTCAACAAGAGATCAAACTTTTTATTGCGAATAACCTTGTATTATACATTATAAAGATTTTCGAACTTTCAGGTAACTTTCTACCAACGGCCAATATGTGAGTTAATGCGTTCCAAAGTAAAAAGGACTTTTTGCATCGTCTGGTAGCGCCATCTATATTTCGACTGGTGTGTTAGAATCTGATATCTTTATTGATCGTTCAGTGAGAATTCCATGACATTTCATTGATTGGAAGTGAAGTTATTGCGTTTTAAGTGTCAGTATGTTTGCGTTATCGGTGCGAAAATGAGTTTCGAACAAAGATCTAACATTAAATTCTCGATTTAAAATTGGTAAAACTTTTACCGAAACGTTTTCAATTATTGAGGACATAAATGACGATCAACATGTGGGCCAATCAAAATCCATGAGCACCGGAAATTCCATCGAAACTGTGCGTGAATTCATCAAAAATCAGCCGAAATCATCATTGAAATTTATGGAAATGGAATTGAAAATCTCCAAAACATCAATTTTTTAAATTTTGACGGAACATTTAGGCTTACGAAAGGTGTGTTCATGGTTTGTTCTGCCCAAAATGGCCGACGACCAAAAATTGCTTAGAATCCAACATTCGATCGACGCTTGTGACCGATTATTTGACCAAAAATCACATTTTAACCAATTACCAATCCCCGCATTCACCTGATATGGCACCGTACGACTTCTTTCTTTTCGAAAAAATGTATTTGCCTACGAAAGGAAAGCGTTATGCAGAAGTAGATGCCATTAAAAGGCATACTGGCGGCCATACCGGCCAATGAGCTAAAACACTCGTTCGACATGCTTTTAGATTGTGCAAAAAGCTGTATTGAGCAGAAGAAGACTTTTTTGAAGAAAATAAATTGATTTTGCCGAATACACCATTTGTTCTGCTTGTTTTTTAAATCCTGTTTACTTTGGTATGCATCTTGCAGCCAACTTATACCGGGATTTTCGAAATTCCGGATGACTTTACTCTATGTGATTGATTTTTTTGTATGTGGCATGTTACTAGTAGGTGGTACTTGGGAAAAAGATAAAATCGGGTCCATACTACCCCAACTTCCACATTCTACGTAAAATGATTTTCGTTGTTCTAGCAAACCTTATGTGTATATTGGTGTATGAGGATACAGTATATATATGAGGTATTTTTTTGGCTTTGATTCTTGAATGTTGCGAGAATATAAAATGTTCGTTTACACGCGACGGTAAGAACTTAAATATTCTTTTTTGAGTTCAATGTTTGATGGTACAAATCAAATATGAAGCAAAATGCAAAATTACCAGAAAAGTGGCAGAAGATGGCAAATTTGGCAATATGTATTTCGTATATTTTGTTACTTTAATTTTCACAAAAAAACGCTCATTTCATACCGGTACACCTTGTCCATGTCAGTTTCTATTTGGCAACGTTGTTGTATCTCATGGTAAAATTCTTCAGCGTACCTATTAGGTGAAAATATAGAGTTCATAATGCTATTAAATGCAATTTACAACAGTCGAGAGTGTTTTACGTGGGATCCTATCTACGAAGGTCTAACTCCACGGTGCTCAGAAGCACAACGGATCAATACAATGCGTCGATCAGCGCCCTGAAAACTGGGTAACGATTTTCAGTACCAATCGGCAGTGTGGCATGGACACACCAACCACCTTGGTAAGGTTCGAGGCCCATCTAAAACCTCGGTTCTTTCCGCGATTTGGGTTTTAACCACAGCCACCACGAATCTCCACAAAGGGCCAAATCCAATGAGCAGATTGGAGTTTTACCTCCAAGGGCATTACTGCTCCCCGTGGTACCAGGTTAAAGGGTCTGGTAAGACCTTGTAACCGAAGTTACTACCAGTTGAGTTTCCACACAACTCTGGACTGGCGGCCAGGATCTTAGTGGCCTCTTACGACAGGCATACCTTACCGCGGGTATATTCGGTTCCCCCCCTGCACCAAGGGGGTCCCCCCTACCCGCAGGGGGACAATTTCAATTTACAGTTGAACTATTTTTGTTTTTTATTTAGAAGATAAGTAATTGTATATAATTGATTCACTAAGTTAAAGCGCTGGTTAGTGAGGCCTGCGGTTCTTATATTACAATATTATGTGTATAGCAAAAGTATCTAATATTAGTTAAGTTACAATTAAATAAATTTTTATATCTTACTTAGTTCTAAAAAATTGTTCATTGACCCGATGTTGTAAGTATTTGTTAACTTTAAACGATCGAATGGTCTCGTTTCACCAAAGGTGGGTGTTCTCGTTGTATTAAAAGCGGAGTATTCATTTTGGATGTGATTTACTGACATATTTAGCTCATCAGGCTTGGCTCCAGAGAGATTTATACTCGTACTCCTTGTAGTGGTGTTGAAAATTTTGCCAATCTTTCGATACTGACTCGTGGAGTACTTTTTTACCATAATGCGAAAATCTTTTAATTTACACTGATCGAAAAGAAGAAACGACTGGCGCGCTGTTGTTAACTTTATTCCAGTAAAGAAGAAGAAGATCGAATAAAAGTAATGGTTCTTTTCCAGTCTTCTTTGCGCGGTCATCTGCAAGTTGATTTCCGCCAATACCGGCATGCCCAGGAATTCACATGATCTTAATTCTGCTGATATAAAATTCCTTTTATATTGTTGATCAAAAATGTGTTATTTGCCTCACTCAAAATAGCGCTAATTGTCAACTTGCTATCTGTACATACGATATATTTTTTCCCGCTTGTGCGACAAATAGAACAATTTCATATATATATCGCAGCCGCTTCATATCGAGCAGTTCGTTGGTAAAATTCCGACGGTTATGGTGACACCTTGGTCGTTTGTTACTGCAAATGAAGTGTGGGTAACTAATTTGTAGCAGTCGGTGTATATTAATTTCCACTCCGGTGACTGCGTCATTGAATAGCTGCATGTATATATTGCTCTGCATTGGTGGTTGTTTTTTTAAATTTGAAGAGCGTATTTATTATAGACTATTTCAGCCAGTGCGAGTGAGTGTTGGCTTTCATGAGTTGCGGTGTCGTAGTTATATGAAGCTGACTGATAATATTCAAACATTTTATGATCGTAGATTCTATGATGAATGTTAAAAAAAAATCTGCTTCAGTTAGTACCACTTTAGTTGTTGAGGTGAAGAATACACGAATGCTTCTTCTTGCTTTTTGACAAGGGGTTTCATTGAAAGTGAGATGCGTTTTAGCACAGCGTCCATAAATTTCGAGTACTAAATCTATTTGTGACAACATCTGTACTTCTACAGTATTAACATATTTTGAATGAATTTGGCAGTGTTTTAATGGAAGAAACTTAATAATTTTATTCTAGTGAGTAAGCTTAATCTAACATACTAACAATGTTCCTTTAATTTTAGACTTTTATTAAAAATTAGACCAAGTGTTGCACTAACTCTAGTTTGCGAGATTTGAGTGGTTTCAAAAGAAAAGTTAAGGAAGGTGCATCTTCATTTCCTGCAGATGTGAAATGTTGAACTTTTGCTTGCAGAAACTTTCCTGTCATCTTAGACCATTCCATTATGTCGGTCAGAATATTAGTAAAAGTGATTTTAACTTCATTCAAATTCCTTAAAGTCGAGAATATTAAGATATCTTCATCGTAGATAAGGTCGTCTACGTTGCGGTTTAAGGCTATTAAGTTGCTGAGATGGTTAAATGCTACAAAAAATAGGCTTGTTGAAAGAGAAAAACCTTGTTGCATGCCATTATGTGGAGGGAAATATTAGATTTGAAATTGCTAACGCTTACAGAAAATTTACGATTTTAAAGGAATGTTTTTATGACATTATATATTTTGTTTCCCGTGACCAATAGTTTAGTTCTTGTACTACTGGCTACGATTCTATTGAAAGCTTCCTTATGTTCTAGACTGAGGACGGATAAGTGGTTGTTGCGGATATTGTTGAAGAGACGCAGTGTTCAAAGTAAAGAAGGAGGTCAATGACACCAATACCACTTTGAAAAGCGAATGATTATTAATTTGGCGTACCATATTAAGTATTCTCTTTGAAATGATTTTTTTCAAAACCTTTGCCATACAGGAAATCAAAGAAATTGTTCTGAAGTCAGCGTTTGAGGTATTTGATTTGTAGGTTTAGGGATGTGGACATTCACAGTTTTTCCAGTCTTGTTCTATAAATTCTATAAAATTATTAGCCTGATTTTTAAGAAATATGGAAGGTTTTTTAGTAGGGGGTGAACATTTTTGTCTAATCCAGGTATTTTAATGAACATTTTGGTAATAGTAGAATCAAATTCATCTGCTGTGATGGGATGGGATGGGTAGCTTCAAAACATGGATGGGTTGTGATATGTTTGGGAAATTACTTGACTTTTAAAGAGAAATTAAACAAGAAAAAACATTAACTTCGGCTGCACCGAAGCTAATATACCCTTCACAGGTGCATTTCTTTTAGTAACTATGTGTTCAGTATGTATGGAAGCTATATGCTATAGTAATCCGATCTGAACAATTATTTCGTAGACTATATTTTTACCTCAAGCAGTAGTCCATGCCAAATTTTGTGAAGATACCTCGTCAAATGCGAAAGTTTCCCACACAAAAACTTTTTTCCGATCGTTCAGTTTGTATGCCGGCTATATGCTATAGTTAACCGATCTGAACAAATTCTTCCGATATTACATTATTTCTATGAACAATAACTCATACCGATTTCATGAAAATATATCGTCAAATTGGGAAATTTCCCATGCAAGCATTTGATTCCGATCATTCAGTTTGTATGGCAGCTTATGCTATAGTTAACTCATCTAAACAATTTTACTAGGAGATTACATTGTTGCCTTGGAAAATAATCTATACCAAATTTCGTGAATATATCTTGTCAAATGCAAAAGTTTTCCATACCAGCACTAGATTCCGATCGTTGTTTGTATTGCAGCTATATGTTATTGTGGACCGATATCGGCAGTTCCAACAAATGAGCAGCATCTTGAGGAGAAAATGACGTTTGCAAAATTTCATAATGATATCTTAAAAACTGAGGGACTAGTTCCTATACATGCAGACAGATGAACAGACGGACGGACGTGCCTAAGTCGACTCAGCTCAATCAATTATATACACATATACTTTATAGGGTCTCCGACGCTTTCTTCTGGGTGTTACAAACTTCGTGACAAACTTAATGTGCCCTGTTCAGGGTATAAAGAATAAAACTAATTACACCTGAAAGAGCTGTTATGTCCCCATAATTTTTTAAGGCTTGAAGTGGGTTTTATACATATTAGCTGTTAGTTTTTCGGAAACCACTTTTTACGGACTTAGGTTCTTTCCTGAAATTTAAATTCCCTTTTGTGTATCTAATCATTTTCTGTTGTTTTATTTTGTTTAAATGAAGTCCAAGTGATAGCCTTGACTAATACGAAAGTTTGGTGGCAAATTTTTATGTTTGTTTGAGGAATGGTTGAGCGGAGCGCATAATTGTTTTTATATTCTATGCTTCTGTATTTATGATCTTTGATGTTATTTTAGTATTTGCACATGGTCCAGCCCTTGAAGTGTAACCAACTTCACACCGTTCGCGCAGCTGTCGCACTGGAATCAGCTGTTTATATATTCGCTGAAAAACAGTTCGGAGTATTGTTCACAAGTCTACAAAAGCGTTTTGCCATAAGTGAACGCAAGAAAAAGTGATCAGCGATGGAATTCAAATGTAATAGTGTGATTGCTTTATATTTAGCTGGAAAATCACATCCAGCAATTGTTCGTTAGCTCAAACACCTTAAAGTGAATGAAGTTTTTGTTTATCGCACCATCACTCGTTACAATGGTACTAATAGCATCGCAAAACGCCATGGAGGTGGTCATCAAAAAATTGCAACGTTACGTGAGGTGGTTCGGAAAGTGCAGAAGCGACTTGAGTGAAATCCATGACGAAGTGCTAATCAGATGGTTAAAGTACTGAAAACACCCGACCGCAGCAACCAACGCATATTGAAAAATGAGCTCAAGGTCAAACCTTACAAGTTCCAAAAACCCCATGATCTCACACCGAAGCAGCAACAAGTAAGACATGAGAGAGCGAAGCAGTTGCTTCGCTTGGCCGAAAATACCGAACATTGTGTTTTCTGACGAAAACATTTTTCCAATTGAGCAATTCGTAGACTCCCAAAACGAAATGGTTTACTTGACCGACCATTCATACGAGAATCTAAGTCATCGGTTGGCCACCAGGAGGCAGCACCCGCCACAAATAATGGTTTGGGCCGCTGTCACCGCAGATGGGCGCTCTCCAATTGTTTTCATCGAGCCTGGCGTCAAAGTAAATTCGACATATTTTCGGGAAAGCATTCTGGAGGCTGCTTTGAAGCCATGGATAAACAAGCATTTCGGTCGCAAACTATGAACGTTTCAACAAGACTCAGCACCGTCTCACAAAGGGCGAGTGAACCAAGAATGGGTGAAAAATAACGATCCGAACTTTTTTACGACCATACAATGGCTCTCTAATTCACAAGATGCGAATCCAATGGATTATTCTCTCTGCGTCATTTTGGAGAGCAAAGTCCGAAGTAAAAAATACACCAGTCTCGAGATTCTGAAGAAAGCCATTGTCCGTGAGCAGGCCAAAATACCGGCAAGTCACATTCGGTCAGCTTGCGATTCATTTTTTGACCGTCTCAAGGCCATAGTTAAGGCAAAGGGTGGTCATATCGAACAAAAGTGAGTTGATCCTGAATTTATTATTATTTTCACACATTTTGTACTTTAAAATAAATAAAAATAATTTTCCAAACTGAATTTATGGTTTTTTTTAATTAGTTATACTTCGAGCGCCGGACCTTGTAATTGTGTTAATCAGGAAGCAGTATTTAAGCCAATCGGCCGTATATGGCCTCGGCGTAAAGAGTAAAGTATAAGAAAAGAGTTTATGGGCTATGGATGCTGGGCAAAGTCTACATGGCTGAACGATTTGTGCGCTGAAAAGTGGGTTGGTTATTCATCGTTAAGGACAACGAGATATCGCCTTCTATTTTTTGACTTCTTACGTTTGAGGAGGAAGAGATGTACCATGACATTAGAGATAATTTGAAACCAATTTCAACTTCTATAGTAATGACGAAGTTGTTTGGTAATATTGGGATACTTTTATGTGTGATTTGTTTCTTAATAAATAGGGCAATGCCTTATGTAAATTATGGAAATAACCAAAATGACCATGGGCATTAAAGCAGCAGACAGGTGATCAGACAGCTAGAAAGACAAAAAAATTTAAAATTGCAAATTTGACTAAAATCTAACCAAATAAGTTCATTGTCCGAAATATGATATTGTATTTAATATACATATCTAAAGTACAGCCATGAAACATGTATGTATGTGTATATAATACTTTATTAGATTTAAAAACCATTTAAAAATAACAGTTAGACGTATTATATTTATATAAATACAATTAAACGATTTTACAATATTCATATAGGCAAGCTCCACGTGTGTGAAGATTAATAATAGCTGAAAGAATGAATATTCCGCTAATATACACACAAATACATATACGAAGATATGCAGAATTAAAGCGAATTTGAATATTTGATAATTTTCTATTCGCAAATTAATTAAACACTAGCGTAAAAACACACAAGTACCGCAATATCAAGGCACATGTGGATATGCTTTTGAATGGTGCAGGCATGTCTACACAAATATACATATATACATATGAAAACATTAAACAAATCCCACTCATAAAATATGCAAATATTTTATTTATATTCCAAATTGACGGTATTTGAGCGTTGGCAGCAGCAACGACTAAATTAAGTAATTAATATGCATGCATTTTTATCTAGGCAAACACTAAGGCAAAGCAGCATTTAATGTATACACACACATGTGCATGAGTCTGCGTGTGTTTAGGGCGCTCCACTAACAGGTGTTTTACATGCACATACCCTTCTTGCAATTAAAATATGTTTGCGTTCAAATTTGCCGAAAGTTTTCGAATGTCCTTGGATATTCGGTTCCTAAATTCGGTTTTGTAAACATTTAATTGACCTGGTGAAAGGATTTATAATTGGTGAATTGCTGTGCTTAAATAGTTGATATGTGCTGATAAATCGTTGTATTTTTGGAATGCTAACAGTTTGGAATCGTATTTATCCGAATCTCTACATAGTGGTCTTATGTTGAAAAATTACTCATACGCCTGAGCGCACATTTTGTTTAAATAGCGTATCATTAAAGCAACAATTATTAACGAATAATATAAAAACTTCCACATCACTAAAAAAATGAATTATTTTTCAATCCGGTGATTTTGATATTTATAAATTTTCGGTAATGTATTATTTGGAAAAGTTATTTTTGGCTGTTTTGCTGTATTTAGTTGAGTGATGTTAATTTTCCCAAAAAAAATCTTTCTTTATTGAATAATTTGCTTTAATCGATCAACATTGCCACAATTTAAATATGTAGTAATTTTGAATTTTATCGATTGCAGTCAGCTGAATTCCATTGTTTTTATTTCGTGCGAAATTTATGTATAATTGCTAACTCTGGTTAGGTGAGTTTAGGGCTGTAAAAAGGGTATAGTTTTGACACTTAATGCTGGGTGTAAGGGAACAGAATTAAATTGTATTTTAGGCTTTAAGACACATGTATTTTAGTGTATGAAAATAAATTTTATACTTATATTTTCATACAAAATGCCGGCTAGGTATTTAGCGAATCTGGAGTCACTCTTTTAAAAGGAGAAGAGGAAGAAGACGTTGATTCTAGAAACTCGTGCTGTTTGAGAAAACAAAACAATGTGATACTAATCTGTCCAAGAGTTATAATACAATGCTTACTCCTTCAATTTTTCATATTTTTTAGCAAATTGGTGGACTTGCAGCTAAAAGTAAAAGTAAGTAAATTAATCGTGGAAACTCAAAAAACGTTAACTTCATCTGTATTGAGTACTAGCTCAGTTCTGGTTGCTTATTCAGCACTTTCAAAAAGATTTTCATCTTCGTTTAACAAACAAATAAAAACACATACCCGTATATTAAATTTTTAAAATAATTCGTTTATATTTAGGGTTCCTCTTACATTGAGATAATTGAAAATATTTCAATGAACCGCAACGTTTTGAGGCTTGTTTAGTACTTATTAACGATTAGCTTAAAAATTTCCGTATTTATTATATATTTGATATTTAATAACTGCGATTTTCTGCTACTTCGAAAAAACGGCTAAACATTAAAAGCTCTTTTGAGCGGAATAAGTTTTCAGTCTTAATTTGCAGTTATTTAGGTTAAATTAATAAAAGAAATGCAATTGGAAGAGGAAAATGAAATAATAACAGTAATTATTTATTGTTGCCTTTTATACCTTGTGCATACTCGCAGCGAACTTGATACACATGGCTGCTGATATGCAGGTGTTGGTATGAAGACATATGAAAATGAGACCCCGTGGTGAATGGTAAGCCTGGACTTTGCATTTCGCTTCAAAAGTACTCATGAGAATTAAAAGAAATTTTAAAAGTTTTTACAGCAGCCTTGTATTAAAAAGCTTTATTAGAGATAGTTAAACCACATACATGTAAAGCGAGTCAGCATCTAGATTTTGTCTAGAGATTTTCCCTACCAGGTCGCTAATCATAGTAAACGCTGGCAACAGTGAGAGGCGAAAGTTTATACAGTAGTTGATTTTGCTTTGCTAAAATAAATAAAAGTGAGGCATGCAGATTTTTTAATTAAAAGTTAAGTGGCAACTCATTTAAATGAAAGTTGACTCAACCGACCGCCAACCAACCGCTCTCCAATGCATGTGCATATTTGCACACATACACACCATTGCATTGCACACACACATAAACGGGATTGTGTGTTTCCAAGGCATTAGTGTGCGCGCGGCATCAGCTCCGTGCAATACCAGCGGCGAGGCAGCGTCAACAATGGCGGCTACTGCTGCCACCAACACCAGCTCAAACACCAACTATGGCACAAAAACTTTGCTTAAGTATGCGTGCGGCATGATGAGGTCGCGTTGGCTGTTGCGGGTACTGGCGCCGTTCGCATGCTTGGTGTCTGTTGAATAATGGCCTGAAAGATGTGGTTGGCGGTGTGAATAGCGCATAAATAGTAGTGCGCCAGCTCATGCATTTAATTATTTGCTTTAACATTTCAGTTTTCGGTAGAAGTTCAAATTTCACTCTTTTATTTTCGGCATGTAGGTGAAGCGAAAACACACGTACATATACAAACAACTTTTTTCTGCTCTTTCGCTCACGAAAATGACTTCATTTCAAAGAAAAATACCAAGCGAAACAAAAATAATCGCTGATATGCATTGGAAAGTTTTCTTGGTTAAAAATTCTGAAAATTAAATAACAAACTGACTGATGAAGAACGAAAATGTATTATGCCCGATATTAAGCTTATAATGCAGGAAGGGGAGCGAAAAAATTAAAAACTGATGCATATTAGTTGTTGTATGCAAATCCATGCTTACATAGATACACTAAAGCACCAAATATTCATAAATATACAAAAGTATATTTATTTTTTAGTTATAGCTGTACCTATATTCATTAAGACAAAAAGCATTTGAAAATTGTAAATTAATTTCTCTGAATATACGATATTTCTCCAAAAGAATGTACTTTGCTAAGTTGTAGAACTGTCCTCAATTACTAAGCCAAATATGAGCGCAATGAGAGCAGCCGGCTTCCGGAAGGAATTTGAAATTTTTTGTACATTTAATGCAATTTTTCCCCGTGTCAATAATATCGATATGTTATTAATCCGATTTATTCGAAAATCAATTAATTAAACTTTTAATAAAATTCGTTAACAACAGGGTATTGTCTGTCCTTTATTTATTATAAATAAATTCATCTTCATAATGTAGGCCGACTACTTTAAGATAGTTGATTTTTCATTAAGCAAAATTTGATATAAAATTTTTACGAAGTATCAATTAATTCATTTTTAAGAGACATTCATTTAGAAATCATATAATTCAGCTTTTTATAAAATTTTAACGAGGTGTCTTGTACGAGGCTCGTCTATTGCTACTCCATCGAAAATTGATCCTATTTGTTTTCAGCAACCTGTTTTAATTCTCTTTATTGTATCAAAAAATCCAATTAAATTAAAAGCTTTTAATAAAATTCTCTCACAACAATGTACTTCTCGTCGTTATTTATTTAAAAATTTGCTTAATTCAGCAACTATTTTACATATTGCTAAAAATAATCCATTTCATTTTAGGCATTAGCGTCACAATACTATTTATGCAGATTTGCTTTTGCTAAGATCCGAAGTTTTCGCAAAAGATTGGCAAAGCATAAATGCATAAATTGCGGCAAAGCAGTGTGGACATTTAGCGTCCAAAAAAACCGCATTCATACCAAGTCACTTCATTATTTGCAACAAAAATTATGTAGCAATATCGAAGAAGCGACGCCTATTACACGTATATTGTATGTCAACAGATATTTGTATTTAATAGGTGCATTGTGTAGACGTAAAAAATCCACCTTTATTGCCTGGCTGGGCGCCGCAAACTTCGTGGTTTTGTCACTTGCCAACCTTTGTGGCACGTGCAAATGACGGGAATTTTTTATTAGTACTTCGTACGAAGTTCAACTTTCACAACAAAACACACACTCGCATCGACGAATTCTCACAAATTGGTTGAACCTTCTTTGCTAACGGACCGCAGAGCTGTAAGTTTGTGGTTCCTTTGTATGTACTTTAAAATGCGGTGGGTTACCCGAAAAGTTCTTGTGATTGAATTTGCAGATTATGACCTTTCTACAAACTTTTCTTTTCATCTCTCTCATGCCTTGTAATTTACGGTATTGCCGAAACTGATAAATGAAGTTGGTGACCCAGGTCAAGGTTGAAGTGCTCGGTTTGTTTTCTAATTCACGATAATTAGGTCACTTGCGGTTGTTAGCCAACGACCGTAATTGGGTAAAGTCACACACCCAAACGCACACTGAGACGTGTATTTTATTTCCAGTTATGAATAATTTGTTTGCCTTTGAAGTATGTACCATCATAAATAGCAAAAGGAGCTTATTACAAGAGTTTTTTTTTTACAATTAGTCAAACATGAGTCACAATTTGGTACTTTCTCTTCTATAAAAATTTGTTCCCAAAATGAAATACGCAAAATGTGTGTTCCGTACAATATTTACAGTGCTTAACTGTACAAAACCATACTAAAATTGTTAAATATTTTTCTGAAAATATACTTATACTTTTAGGGTGGCAGAGTAGACATCTTTTACAAATTTGGTGACGAATAAAGTGAATAACTATTGTACTCTCGAATCATGTTGCTCTGTGCGCGATAATTTTATTCAATTACACGTTGCTTGTAATGCCTAGAATTATCCGAGTATATATTATATGGGCCATTCCATCAATTGGCGAAATGGTTTTTTACCCGTGATTCTTCGAATTTGACCAAACTTTAAAATATCATAAAATAGACCAAAATAAGAATATCTGTTAACTTTTTAGTGGTCAAAGTAGCTTCATTGTTTTTTGGCGCGCAATTCAAATTGAGATCAAACAAAAAAATTACTATTTCTTTTATTTTTTAACGACCTCAAAATTGAGTGAAAAAAGTTTTTAAGTTACCCAATTTTATGTAAAAAAATCTCAGCTTTCTGATAAAAATATTTTCAAAATCCAAAAAAATTTTCAAAATCTAAAAAAAAAAAATAATTTTTTTCCAAAAGCACCGTCTTTTGTGCTTTTCCTCCAACTTTTTTTTTAAATTTGACTTTTCCATTCGATTTCTTGTCCAATTTGACATAAGAATCATTAGCATATAGCGACAACTTTGCATTTTTTTGCTGTTCAGAGGATCAGAGCCCATATTTTTGAACAATGATTCTTATGTAAAATTGGACGAGGAATCGAACGTGTGGGAAGTGGCGCCGTATTTTAAAACCGAATGTCTTCGAGATTATGAGATTCAATTTCAGGCATCAAATAGTCGGTTGTCAGTGAAGAGCTAACGGTCGCCACTGATGGTTACGTTCTCACTGTCATCATATTTGAAGATATATGGATCAATTAATCTACCGGCCCACAAACCATACCAAATTTTTTTTTCTTTTGGATGAAATGGCAGCCCTCGGCCAAAATCCGCCAATTTCCTTTTTTATTTACCCATTGAGCCAGAAATGGCCTCACCGCTTAACAAAATGTTGCTCGGAAACGTCGGATCTCCTTGGAACTTTTCAAGAGCCCATGAGGCGAAGCGATGTCACTTGGGAAGGTCGAACGGCTTCAATTCTTGCAAAAGCTGAATTTTATTCGCTCTAAATTTAAGATATCGATGCAAAATATGGCTAAGTCGTTCCATACGTACGTCAGTCCGAATTGCTGCGAACGGCGCCGGATTAACTTTTCACAGTCTACGTGTACACCCTCAGCTACGGCTGCTATATTTTCTTCACTGCGTGCTGTAAACGTTGTTTAGGTTTAGGTGGAAGTCTTTCCATGGTGAAATACTAAACAATACTGAACAAAACTAACATGACAGCTTGATACGACTGACACGTGATCTGTCAAAAAAAAAACGCTATTGAAAAAGTATCTTACGTAGTTCTACATTCTATATCAAAATGACCAGAATAACGAGACGTATTTATTTCCGGAGATCGGCGTTCTTCTGTTCGTCTTTAAAAGACGTTTTACACGTGTTCTCTGGTTCCCAGCCAAGATTGGTTTTACAGATGGGCGAAATCGGACCACTGTCACGCCAAAAAAACTGAGTTGGTTGAGAAATGAAAATTTATTTTCTTTACATTAAAACTAGGGGATCCTTCCACGCGTTGCTGTGGTATACATTTTATGCTTTTATTCATATAATATACTATTCAATACAGTGAAAATTTTATTTGCGAATAAAAGTGAAAACGGTTTTGTTGGTATAAGAACCCAAATGATTGTACTTGAGGTTTAATATTTAAATATGAAAAATAACGAATTTAAGGCTGTTTTCCCAATGTATGGTTACCAGCGTTTCTGTCCAGTTAATAGAGTTGCACCCATTCATTTAAGAGAGTTTCACTGTTTTCTTTATTTATGAATCGTTTTAACTATCCTATCTTCTAAGTTGATTCAAACTGGACACAGTGTGCTAAATTTTACTAAAATTGGTTCAGTAGTTTAGGAGTCCATCGCGGACAAACGCGGACACGTACTTTTTATATATAAAGATTAACGCCCACTCTAGCCAAAATTGCCAATTTGAACAATATGCGGTGCGTAGCACTGTTCACGTCCCAGGAACGTTTCCAATAATTTTAATCAACAGCCAAAAGACTATCGTGATACCCTTATGTTACGAAATTTCGTAACAACAACGCCTACTTCCCATTAAATTTTCATAATTTTACTTGATTTTACATTAATCAAGCGCCAATCAAGATATAGGCATAAATCGAAACACATCTTTCTCAAAAATATTATCCTCGTCTATAGTAATTATTTGCAAAAATTTGTCGAAATCGAACTATTACTTTTTAAGTCCGCTCAATATGAAAATGATAATGGTAATGCTAATGATTCACTTTATACCGAAAATATCTGAATGACGAATCGATCGATGAAACGATTCCGTACTTTTCCTAGTGCACGATATCAATTTTAAGACTTGTGGTTGACTATATAATATGTCGTCTTACTTCCTTCTCTCTTGGGAACATTTAGTTAGTGATTCTGCTGACTTCTTCTCATTTCTCTTATAGTACATACCTTAAAGTGGGATATAAAATGTATTGGGGAATATCACAAAACGAGCAGAAGATAAAATAGTGATTAATTTATTAGAAACGAAAACACTTAAGAACTCGAATGTCTCCGCAATTATTAATTGCTTTGGTTATGGCTACGCTACTTATCAATAATTCCCTAAATTAAATAACCACTCAATGCAGCCACCGGTGAATAAACTTTTCTATTTGTTTAATTGGTTTACACTCTTGCCTATAAACAAGTACCTCACTTAAGTAAAACAAGGACTTCAGGAGCAAAACTACTTATGAATATATTCAGTAATTTCGAGGCAGCAAAACAAAACAATAAGTACCGCAACACGTTTACACCAACTTGAACAAAAAGTTCGACAACTTCTAAAAGTACCTCGAAATGTGGCTGAGCTACTTGGTGTTTAGGCTAAGGAAAAAATAAATAAAGGAAACAATATGTTGGGCTAAGTTGAGCGACCTATTTGTGTCAAAACACACCTCTCGTTTCCCACACGCATACTAATACATAAACATGTGTTGCAGAAGTTAGTCAACATAATTGGAAAACAATACAAAAGTAATGTGTGAGTGAAGGAAAGTTTCAAGTAGAAAATAATTAGACACGTCAATGTTTTCCCTTAGAATTAGGCCCATACGGATAACGGAAACGGCAAACAAAACTAATAAATGAAACTTCTGGCGTCAAGAGTATATACATACATATATATACATATATAATATGTATACAATTGAATTTCTTTATTAATTTTTGAGTACAAACAGTAAGCTAAAAGGCTGATCGTTCGGAATAGCTAGGGATCACACTTATACTGTTATGCACAGTCTTTTATTAAGCCATACTATAGGAGTTTAGTTGAATATCAGCTACCTACAAAAAGACCTGCATCTATAACACATCTGATTAGTCGTTTTATTTCTATTTCCGCTATTTCACCTAGATGTCTATAAGTAGGAGACCCGGGGAGTTTTTGCATTGATCTATCAAAATCGGGACATGCGAGGAGGAAGTGATTCTATCTCATCTTCCTCTAAACAGCTGATGTTGCTGGCATCCGGTTTTGAACTTAGTGTAGTCTCACAAGCTTCGGATGTCTTACTTTGGGTATCCTAAGTAAAAGAGGTGAGTTTCGCTTCTATAAAAGCGCCACTGGAACTGGAGCTCTACTCGCTAGACTTATGAGACACTACAGATTTAAAGGCTGCGGAAATAATACTCTGGTTCCAGGAAGCAGATTGTAAATCGGCTACTTATTTTTTTTACCTTAACGAAAGCATAAAAAATAAATCAACTGATTTTAGCGATTTGATTTAGCGGAATATTGATGTGCGAAAGCTTACACAAAACTTTGTTTAAAGTGGTTTCCGCCATCGACCAAAAATTACAGCGTTCATGAGTTTGGGCAATTTGGATAATGTTTTGTTGAAATATACCAAAATTTGTATATGGATCTGACAATGGATGAAACATGCTTCCTATATTTCGCTCCGCACTACAATCGGTTAAAATCCGAATAAACTGCAGGCAGTGAAGGCAGATACAAAAGTCAGCAGGAAAATTAGCATTAGACAGTACAACTAGTTTTTGCCAATTACTTTAAAATAGTATCACTTAATTTTGAAGCATAAGAAAACTTTATTCTCGAAAATATTACTGTTCTACCGTATTTCCCCCTGCGGGTAGGGGGACCCCCTCAGGGTTGAGAGGGTATACCCGCGGTAAGGCATGCCTGTCGTAAGAGGCGACTAAGATCCTGCCCGCCAGTCAGAGTTGTGTGGAAACTCAACTGGTAGTAACTTCGGTTACAAGGTCATACCAAAGACTTTATCCTGGTATCACGGGGAGCAGTAGCCCTTGGAGGTAACTCCAATCTGCGGAGATTCGTGGTGGCTGTGGTTAAAACCCAAATCGCGGGAAGAACTGACTTTGTCAGTTCAAATGTGGAGTTGCATTGCAACCCGGCGCCGTGCACATAGTACGGAGAGGTTTTAGATGGGCCTCGAACCCTACCAAGGTGGTTAGTGTGTCCATGCCACACTGCCGATTGGTACTGAAAATGTTTACCCAGTTCTCAGAGCGCTGATTAACGCATTGTATTGATCCGTTGTGCTTCTGAGCACCGTAGAATTAAACTGTTTTACGTAAGACACTTTACATTGTTGTTCTACCGTATTGTTATGTTCAGTCTCCCACGCACTTTGTTCTGTCTAAGAGATAAATCAGTGAGACAGAACGAAAAATCGCTAGCATCGACGCTTATTCTCTGTGGTCTCTAAGCTGAACTCCAATTCTGATTCACATTAAAAATGGGCATTCTTTTCCAAAACTCCCAACATTCAACTGTATGCTCATGGTATAGGTCAAGTACGTAAATTGCCGCCCATACGTTGTTGTCATATTTCGTAAAAAAAAGTATTAATTTCAGTTTATTTCTGAGTTTGGATTACAACTGATTGATTTCATCATTTTTGCCCACGATTTCGAAAAACTGATTTTATGCTCATTAACATTATCAGTTTTCATTTGACTAATATACTTTATATACATATTATTATTGGTGTTGGCATGAAGTTATTGGCCGACCAACACTTCTCATCGATGCAAGTATTGAATATCGTACTAACGACTATAATCACAATTGTTCAGTGAAGCAACTCTGCGGTACAAGTTGCCACTAATTAATTACCTTATCTAGATGCATGCGTATGCCTCACTTCAGGTGAAAAACCAATGAGTGGCACATGTATACAGCATATGTCCATATAACAAATGGAATTTATATATGTACTTTACGTACATGGCCTTAAGGTGGTACAGTGTTAACTTCGATGACGAAGCTAGGACGAGTATGTCATGTCATAGTAAGCTTAAGTGGAAAAAGTAAAGACGTATGGGTTTAACCCATTGTAAGGATGAAAAAGGGTAAGGGGCGTGGTTGAATTTCTAAGGGTTAATAATGGTGAGGAAGCAAAGTCCTCTCTCGACAAACAAAAACCAAACTCTATAAGTCACTCATAATTCCCGTCCTGCTATATGGTGCAGAGGCTTGAACGGTGTCAACAACGGATGAGTCGACGTTGCGAGTTTTCGAAAAATTTATGGTCCTTTGCGCGTTAACCACGGCGAATATCGCATTCGATGGACCGATGAGCTGTACGAGATATACGACGACATTGACATAGTTCAGCGAATTAAAAGACAGCGGCTACGCTGGCTAGGTCATGTTGTTCGGATGGACGAAAACACTCCAGCTCTAAAAATATTCGACGCAGTACCCGCCGGGGGAAGCACGTGGATTATCACGACAAGAGTGCATCGATGAACTAAAATCTTTGTATGGATATGAAGCACCATCCTATAGCAATGTAAAAAACTGGTACAACGAATTCAATCGTGGCCGAGGCTCGCTCAAAGACGAATTCCGTGAAGGTCGTCCAAAAACAGCCGTTGTGCCAGAAAACATCGATGCCGTACGTGAACTGATAATGCAAGACCGTCATGTAACATACCTTCAGATAGAGGCATGCCTATGCATTTCTCCCACCAGCATACATTCGATATTGCATGAACACCTGGCCGTAAAAAAGGTTTGTTCTCGTTGGATCCCGCACAACTTGACAATCGCTCAAAAAAAAGGCTCGTGTGGATTGGTGTAAAGAAATGCTGAAAAAATACGATCGCGGTGCTTCAGAAGACGTTTATACGAGGTGTGTTCAAAAAGTATCGCGGATCGTTACTGACAGTTTTCTTCGATTGCAGGGTCGTGGTTCATCATGAGTTCTTGCCTCAGAGAAGAACGGTCAATAAGGAATATTACCTGCAAGTTATGCGCAATTTGCGCGAAGCAATCCGCCAGAAACCCCCGGATTTGTGGAAGAACAAAAATTGGCTTTTGCAGCACTATAACACCCCTGCTCATACACATCGTTGCTTGTGGGCGACTTTTTGGCCAAAAACAACACACTAATGATGCCGCAGCCACCATATTCCCCAGATCTGGTCCCCTGTGACTTTTTCTTGTTCCCTAAACTGAAGAGGCTCATGAAAAGACGACGTTACGCTTCTCTTGACGAGATAAAGACGGCATCGAAGGAGGAGCTGAAGAAGATAAAAAAAAAAATTATTTTTTGAAGTGCTTCGAAGATTAGAAAAACGGTCTCATGGGGATTACTTTGAAGGGGACAAAATAGATATTCATGAATAAATAAATTATTTTTGAAAAAACACAAAATTCGCGATACTTTTTGAACACACCTCGTAAGATAGTCACAGGTGATGAATCATGGATCTATGCGTATGAGCCCGAAACAAAACAGCAATCGACCGTGTGGGTCTTCCAAGACGAGCCAAATCCAACGAAAGTTGTTCGTGGAAGAAGCACTTCGAAGCAAATGGTCGCCTGTTTCTTCGGCAAAACTGGTCATGTGGCGACTTTTCCGCTTGAGCAACGTAGGACGGTCAACTCGGAGTGGTACACCACCATTTGTTTGCCTGAAGTCTTCGGAGAAATTCGAAAAACGAACAAGAGAAGAAGAATCAATGTGCACCATGACAATGCGAGCTCTCACACATCGGCTCAAACCAGCGCCTTTTTGACCGGCCAAAACTTCGAATTGATGGGTCATCCGCCGTACAGCCCTGACTTGGCACCCAATGACTTCTTTTTATTCCCACACATAAAAAAAAAAATAATGCGTGGTCAACGATTTTCGTCGCCAGAAGATGCTGTTGAAGCATTCAAAAACCATGTTTTGGAGGTGTCTCAATCGGAGTGGAAAAAGTGCTTCGAAAATTGGTTTGAGCGCATGCAAAAGTATATAAATCTTGATGGAGAATATTTTGAAAAACAATAAAACCATTTTCGTTTATAAATATTCCTATTTTCATTATTAGGCCAGAAATATATATAGCAGCCCTCGTAGAAACAAGTTATATGGTTGTTGTGGGTAATTCAATAATCTATAACTTTTGTATATACAACTTTTTCACACAACCGCAAAATTAATATGTGAAAACCGAGTTCTTGGGTTTTTTATATTTATCTTGTTCAACATTTTTTCTTTACCTTTTCCCCCTTTGCTCCCAACTTCAGTTCACTGTATATTATTTTTTATTGATATTGCAATAACTGAGGTCATTTATATTTAGTTTATTCACATTTCTCAAGTTCCCACGTGTATGTACTACTTTTAATTCTTTCATAACAATTCGGAAACAATGAGTCAAACCGTTAGCCTCTTTCATATACATATAATATATAATACATGGTATACTTATATGTATATTGATATACTGATTTAAGTCATGTTCACATATATTTATATAATTGCCGGCGCATGTGGCATGCTAATACTTTACTGAGTGTCAGTTTTGATAGAGATTTGGGTCATTCATCATCATTACCCACATACGAGATCACATTTCAATATTAATTACACCAGGAAACTCGGCAAGCAATTAATAATACAAAACAAAAGCAATGACCGCATAATTAATAAACACTTTAGCCGAATAATAATAAGGAGTATGGGTACCAGTATTTATGTGGATATCCTCAAATATACATATTTCGGTTTAAGTATCAATAAAGGACCCAAATTAAGAGAGTGAGCGTGTGTCGGTCTGCAGCAGTAGTCCTGTTATAAAGATATATATAAATATATATATAAATAAATATCTAACTAAATATAGGAATTCCCATCTATGACAAATATATTTGTTTCTACATAACATTTAAGTCCTTTGAGAGTATTATGTTTTATTGAAAAGGTGACAAATATTAATTACCATCAAGGACCCCAACTGTTGCTATTGCTTATAACAACAAAATCAGTACAAAAGCCAACACAAAGGCTAGCCATCAACTCCACAACTTTCGCTGTCAACGTTGATGATTTTCGGCGACACATCGCATCTTGTTCGAAGCAGAAAACCCTGTTGAGAACGTGAGGTCAATAAGCGCCATGAAGAGCAAGGTACACCAAAAGAACGCACAGCTTCAGAAACTATAGCATTGTGGGAGGGACACAGTTGGACATGAGTTGCCTTTTAAATGCGATTAGACGCGCTTTGCTAAGTTGCGGAGCTGCACGATTGCCGACTGATAGGACAAAAGAAGTGTCGCCGTGGCGGACAGGAGACATGTCTGCTTCTTATGCGCATGTGGAAGCAACAGCGAAGACGTGACGCAACAATTCGCTTCGATGCTGTTCACGCACGCATGTGAAGTAATTGTTCCGCTTTGTGGTTGCTGTTGTTGCCCTTGAACGTTTTGTCATTTTTTCGTTTTTGCTTCATCGTTTTTCGGCGCATGTACGCATGTATTACTTTAATTTATGTTACATTGTCAACGAGTGCGCAGAATATTCCATCTGTCGAAGCAAGTAGTTGAATATCTGCGAGCTTGATGTCTTAATAATGATGATTATTATAATGATACGTGATCTAATAAAGCAATATGATAAATGCCGAATATAAATTCTGGTAATTACAACAGCGCATTTTTAGTCTCAATCATTTTAATGTCCTCAAGTTTCAGTTAACCTTTTTGTGTCAAGGTTATTGAATGATTGTTTGAAGAATTACTTTTTATACTCTTGCAAACGGTTGCTACAAAGTATATAGTTTTGTTCACTTGACGTTTGTACGTATCACTTAAAACTAATCGAGAGAGATATAGGGTTATTTATTTATAAAAGATCAGGGTGACGAGAAAAGTTGAAATCCGGTTGAAGTCTGTCTGTTCGTCCGTCCCTCCGTGTAAGCCGTAACTTCAGTAAAAATTGAGATATCTCGATGAAATTTGGTATGTGAGTTCCTTAGTATAAAAAGTTCGAGTTCGAAGATAGGCGTAATCGGACCTCTGCCACAAATCGCCATTAACCGAAAACATATAAAGTGCCATAACAAAGCACCAAATTAAGATATAAAGCTGTAATTTGGTACAGAGGATCGATGTAGCAACGGACACGTTTGAGAAAATTTTTTTGTAAAAGTTGACGTGACTACGCTCTCTAATAAGTTTATTGTATATATCTCTTAAAACACTAAAGCTACAACAACAAATTCACAGACAATATTACACGCAACGTGTAAAAATGAGTGAAATCGGATGAAAACCCGTTCACTCCCCATATAACGGTATTATTCAAAACTACTAAAAGCGCGATAAATCAATAAGTAAATGCGTCAGAAACCTAAAAACTTTCCGCCGGGATGATATGAGATAGCTTAATGGGAGCCGGTGTAAAAAGTGGAGGATGGGCGTGGCACCGCCTACGTTTTGGTGAAATCCCATATCTCGGGACCCGACCAACCGATTTCGATAAAATGTAGTACATTTTTTTACATTCTTATGTCACATTGTGAAACTGACCGAAATTGGATAACAACCATGTCTACTTGCCACATAGCAAAATTTTAAATTCCATTTGATTCGTTCAGTTTCCAGTACACACATCAAGAAGCAATTAATATAACGGGACTAAACTTTGCCCGAATTATGCCCTTAGTGTATGACACCTTTCGACCAAAAATTGTTCAAATCCAACAAAAACTGTTGAAGCCCCTAGGTACTGGATATTTAGACCCCGGTACCTATAGCTGACTTTTGATCGAAAATGTCGGTAATTTTGTTAAATTTATAACTGAACTGAAGGGATAATCATTTTCTTATAATGGTATGTCTGTATGTCAAAAATTAGTTGAATCGGACCAGTACTTCTCTTAATTACTTAATATGAAATTTTCGAACATGCGGGTGACTTTGCACCACATACATGGCCTCATGCATATGTGAGTTATCTCAATAAAAATAAAAGAGTGTGTTTTAATCATAACAGGGTATCGTTGTGCTTAAAATGGATAAATTTGAGCAAAAACTTTGCCTAGCTCCTATACTAATATCACGATTTTCTAAGATCCGGTTGCTTTTACACCTTAAACTATTTTCCTGGCGTTGATTCTTGCAAGTTGCAAGATGTAAATTGTTCGATATTAGGTATATGGGGCTAAGGAAAGGATTGATCGGGGTTATTATCTGATTTCAGCCATTTTCACACTGTCAGAGGTTACAACAAAGTACTTGTTTGGAGCAAATTTGATTGACTACATAGTTATTCGGGAGATATATACATTTAACCGACTAGGTTTTAATCACGGTGCCATTTTTAATAGAATTCATTTAAACAATAATAATGTTTTTATTGATGGCTTTTACCATTTCTTTTTGATGTCAACTAAATTTTGATTAGTGGCGAGTCGTTAAAATCTCTCAGTAAAACTTTGCTCATTCTTTACTACACAAAATTGGAGTTAAAATTAATGGGGCTTGTCAATAGCAGCGTATCATTTAACAAATAATTTAATGCTAGGAATTGATTATCTTTTTAACTTTCTTGGCAATAAGATTTAATACGTTTTAAAGCGAATACACACTAAAAATGTTCATAAAATCAATATTTCGATTCATAAAACATTAATCTATCGGAAAAACTTATTTAAATTCACCGAATCTAACATACCCTTCCAGGTGCATTTTTTTAGTAACTATGTGTTCAGTTTGTATGGCAGCTATATGCTATAGTTATCCGATCTGAACAATTATTTCGCACATTACATTAATGCCTTCGAAGATAATCTATACAAAATTTCGTCAATATATATTGTCAAATGCAAAAGTTTTCCATACAAGAACTTGATTCCGATCGTTCAGTTTGTATGGCAGCTATATGTTATAGTGGTCCGATATCGGCAGTTCCGACAAATGAGCAGCTTCTTGAAGAGAAAATGACTTTTGCAAAATTCAAAAGATATCTTAAAAACCTAGGGACTAGTTCGTATATATACATACAGACAGACGAGACGGACGTCAGACAGACGGACTGGCTAAATCGTCAGCTCAACATACTGATCATTTATATATATACTTTACAGGGTCTCCGACGCTTCCTTCTGGGTGTTACAAACTTCGTGACAAACTTAATATACCCTGTTCAGGATATAAAAATAATATTTAACATTTTGGTGCCTACAATTTTGTAAAAGGTATGAAACACCTCTGCTTCCCTGAACTTTACCAATGTGAAAGTTAAAAAATTAAATTTGAGCATTTTTCCTGCATTAAATATGGAGATCTTTGGCGTCCGCTGACCACTAGATTCTTATCCTCAGAAAAGAATATTAACTGATTTTATAGAAAATAAGTTTTCCACACTTTTTTTAAATTATTATCGATAACGAAAATATATAAACAAAAATGACGCTCACAGTTACCAATTATATACTTAACATTCTCCACTAAGCAGTCTCATCTAGATTTCTGAAGTTATAAACTCCACCGAATAACAGACCAGTATGAATCTGCGTTTTATAATTTTTATAAATAAACAAATAAAACTGTTGGTAAGCATTATTATCATGCGTTAAATTGAGGAGAAATATGTTTCTCAAAGCTTCTGGCACATTAATTCAGCTCTTAAAGGCATTAACAATTGAATGGCATAAACGTTTGGTTTGAGCCTGTCCTTGGCACTTCCGCTCTAAAGTCATCTTAAGCTGATAGCAATTTGTTGGATTCCTCATTTCAGCTTTTGCTTATACAGCATCTGCGGAGTCACTTTCCTTATTTCCGTACACTTTGCTGCGGGATTTTGGCTTCGGCCTCCATTAGCATTATAGCACGCACCGCCGCCTTCTCAGTGCTTGTTGATTTTGGCCAAAAGCTTTCGCTACAATCAAATATCCCCACACATATTCAGACAGTTTGACATAGAAACACAGACAATAGCCGACGGTATGATAATATTCTCGCTGCTTGTTCGTATTACGCACACACATACTATAAATACCGACACACTTCCGTTATCGCCATTCGATGATAAGCAGAATTTGCTCGCTCTGTTTTGACAAGTATTTTCCACTTGTTGTTGTTCATTATTCCACGAAGATGTATGCCTCTGGTGCCACTTTTTTTCCACTGTTTATGCATATTTGTATATATGCGTGTGTGAGTGTATACGTAAGGGAATACGCAGGCACTTTACTTCGCTCATCCACTTTTCCTTGCAACAGTTCGCTTCCCTTTGTGCGGATTTTTTCAACGATTGTTGGTCGGTAGATTTGGTCTTTGTTAGCGGCAAATGGACACTGTTGAATGACTATGTGCATTAGCATCGCTTTGCTTGCACAGTTTGTGTTTTTGTGCGTATTTTCCTACGGATTCGTGAGCATTGATGTACAAGTGTATGCCATTATTCATTCCTTGTATTGCTGGGGATTATGGCGATTATTATAAATGAAAAAGCAAATGGAAATGTTTTATATTCTGAAGGTTCAAGGCTTTTGGTGATTTCAATGAAACAATTTCAATTGCCAAAATATATAGTATAACGAAGCTGAACAGCCTATTTTGTATAAATACTCGAAAATATTATGTATAGTATATGGAGAAAGCTTTTATATTTTAGAATACATTTCAAATTAAAGAGTTATGATATTTACTGTATATCATAGAGCTATGATGGATATTATAATTGATTCGCCAGTTCTTTGCTCTCTTCGGAGTTTTTATCGAAATACTTCATTAATGTGATATGACGGCTTTTTTCCTGCTCTTACGTTTGGTTTTGAAATTTTAAACCCGTTTTGTTTTTATTTTGATTGACTCAAATAAAAAAAAATTAAAAAATAAAAATAAAATACAAAAATCTATTGATAGGTATCACAAGGCTAGGCTTAAGCTATTTTTATAAAAGATGTCTGGCAGGAATTTCATTCGAAACGTCTCAAAAACTCTTTGACCGAATTGTTTGAGCACTTGTGTGACTTTATGGAGCTGTAGGACTGTTATAGACCCATTTTCACAACAAAGTTACCAGAGATGCCAAAGCTACTATTTGCCAATTAAATTTATATAAAATCTTTATAATTGTTTTAATTATATATAAAATATAGTTATAATGGTTGTCATCTACTACCTTCTAAAGGATTTTGTATTTATTCCTGTGAAAGTACATTTGGTGCCATTATGTATGGAACTCGATTTCTTTTGTACGGCCTCCACGGGCATGCTTGCAGAAGGCCAGACGCTGAACCCAATTTTCAACTGTTTTCCAGCATAAATAGGCTTTTGCTTTTTAAGCATAAATAGGGGATGTAGTGCAGGTCACCTCCAAGCTGGTGCATCCTGGGTAACGCTAATGACCTGCGAGCTTTGGCTTTGGAATGTTTGTTTGAGAAACTTTTATTTGGATTTGGTAGAACCCTGGTCTGGTGGTGGCGGCATTCTGGCACCTGAGTATGATGAGGTGACACTCATCAGAAATGGCGGATGGGCTAATGTCGCAACCGGAACCGTCCCGTTAAAACCCTGGCAGGCCTCAGAGTATGTTCCCCCCCGTCGCCGTTAAGTTGGCGTGGTAGTTGTATGTTGAAATGATTCCTTCTTTGCGCTAGTCGGTTTTGAACGTATTGCATCATAAGGGCGTACGTCAACCCTCGCCTTGGATACGTCAGTGAGATACTAAGATAACCTTGGGACCATAAAAGGCGACTAACTTTCCGGGGACGGATAGCGGCTCTGAGTGGGACCCTTTTTGCATGGACAATTTTACAAAAGGAAAGACGACGAAAGGAGGTGAAGGGCTGTCGAAATCGATACTTAGATCCATCCCATGCGGGGCTGCTGCTCCCATGGCGACGAAACCGTCACTGGGCAACAGGACAAAGACTCCAGTTGGTGTCTCCAGCGGTCCAGCGGCAGAGGTTGCATGAGAAAGGAACCTCCCTGGGTAAGAAACCGCGAACGAGAAAGGCGCCAACCTTTAGCGAAATTGCTAAAAGCGCTGGTGCTGTAGTTTTTGGAATGCTCGATGCTTGTCCTAAATGTAGGTTAGTGTCATGTCCCGAGGAAGCCATTGAAGCCAAGGGCTTCGCTTTAGGGACCTTCCTTGATATCGAGGGAGCTTTCAACAATGTCCTGCCTGAAGCAGTAGTAACTGCTCTAGACGGTCATAGGGTTGAATCGAACCTCAAGCATCTCATTCTCAGTCTTCTGTGCGACAGAGTGATCAAAACAGAATGGGGCAGCGCACCTGCGAGGCGAAGCGTGAGTAGGGGAACACCACAGGGTGGGGTACTCTCTCCTCTTCTATGGATCACAGTCGTTGACGAATTGCTCAAAAAACTAGAGGATCGCGTCTGTCGCGTGATTGCCTATGCAGACTACGTAGCACCTATGGTCAAAGGAAAGTTCCTTAGCGCCGTGTATGAGTTGACGCAGGGATATTTCAGCGTTGTAACAAAATGGGCGGTCGGAAGTGGACTCGCCATTAACCAAAAAAACAGAAATGGTTTTATTCAGCAGAAAATATAAGATGCCGGTGGCACCGTTGCCGCAAGTGGAAGGTATTCGCCTGCAACCGGCGGATACAGTGAAATATTTAGGGCCCATCCTGGATAAAAAGCTTTCATGGGAGCCGAATATCAGGGAGAGAAAAAAGGATCTATTGCCCTATACTGCTAAGAGGATCTATTGGCAAAAGATGGGGCCTCTCACCAAAAGTGGTCCTCTGCCTCTATGACATCATAGTCAAGCCCATTTTGTTCTATGATGTCTCTATATGGTGGAGGGCTTTGGGGAAGACCACACTTGCCAAAAAATTCAAACTTCGACTCCTATCTGCTATGCGGTCATATATCCCAACGATGGGGTTGGGCAGCAATAAGCCGTCTGGTGGACATATGGCCCGAGTAACCTCACAAGCTTTGACTGCATACTGGATCATCTGGATCATGGAGTCACCATATCGAACTCTGGCGGCTCCTTCTCTGCCCATATATCGACGAGGGAGATATGGGTGGGAAGAAGCCGTTGAAGGAGAGAGGCAGCAAGCTTCTTCACTGATGGGTCAAAACTTGGGGGGAAGGTTGGTAAAGGGGTCTACTGTTAGGAGCTCTCTATCAATTCCTGTTTCAGGTCTCCCGACTACTGCAGTGTATTCCAGGCTGAGGTTGCGGCCATCAAGGTAGCAGCAGGAGTGCCTCCACCTTCAGAGAAGTGAACATTAACTCAGATAGCAGAGCGGCGATACTAGCCTTGAACTCATTCACAGTGCTTTCAGGGTTGGTCGAAGAATGTCTAACGTCACCTTGTTTGATTAGACTGGTATGAGGTTCAATGGCATCACAGCAGAATCGCAGGTGATTGCAAAGCTGATGAATTAGCAAGGAAGGACACCCTAGAATCATTATCGGTAGAATGGGAACGGATCGGTGCTCCTGTATCCTCTTGTATTGTACTATTAAAATAGCTGGGGCCACGGGGGCCCTCCCCTTGGGTCCAACTCGTGGGCCATACATTCGTTACTTTTGGGGTCGCAAAAAGCCTTTTGGCTAGAGGGTTTTAGATCGTAGGAGACCCTAGTGATCTCTTAGCCCTCAGTAAGGCTAACCTCTCATTAGTAGTGGGACTCTTAAAAGCTACTGCCCTATTGGTATACATGTGGAAAAGAATGGGTATCTTACCGGATGCCACTGTAGAAGCTGTTTGGAAGTAGATGGGTAAAAAACCAGCCTTCATTCTTGACTGTTTCGCGTTTGGGAGGTCAAGACTTAGACACTTGGGGGTGCTTACCTTCGGACATTCCGCCGGCTGATGTTGAAGTTAAGCGACTGTGTAATTATGTATTGGCTACAAAGCGTTTCGCCAATCTTTAAGTCCGAACACGAGAGTTCTTTTTCAATGGCATCGCAAAGGACTACATTATTAGTCTACTGTGATCTCTGATCAGCCATTTAACCTAACCAAAAGCATAAATAAGTCGTTACTTCTGCAGTTTCACGTTCGATATTCGTATGAAGTTCATTAATCGTCACTGGCTTGTTGGCATATGCCATAGACTTGACGTAGCGTCAAAAGGACAAAAGTCTAACGGCGTCAAATCGCACAGCTGAGGCAGCCAATTGACTGGGCCATTTCGTGAGATAACACGTTCACCAAACTTGGTTTTCAATAAATGGATTGTGGCATTCGTTGTGTGGCTTGTGGCGCCGCCCTTTTTGGGTAATCATATTTTTTCCCGAATTCCATATCATCCAATTCTGAACAAAAATTTTCGGATATCATTGAGCGGTAGCGATTTTCATTCACATCGGGGAAAAGAAGTACGGCCCAATGACGTCGGCGGCCTATAACCCCTTACCAAACCGTAAGCACCTCTATTTTTAAATCGTTTTCATCGACAATCATTAAGCCCAATATTTTTGAGAGCCTTTTGAGATATCTCGATTTCATTCTGAGATGTAAACTTTTTATTTATTATTCGAAATTGATGACCAAATTTTTACCTTCCCTTTGTGCCAAATTTAATTTATCTGGTGAATATTTTTTAATAATACCATTTTGTGGGCGTGGAACACACATCCGCAATATGAGCTCTGCCTATCGAGGTATGCGTGCCCAGCTAATAGTTTTGACTAAGCGCAATACTTTGTCAGAAACTTTTCCTTTCAAAGCTTTATTTTTACTTTGTGAACTTAAATTGTAAATTAAGCTATTCGTACGAACTCAACTATCCAACAAAAGCCAATTTTATTTTTAAGTGATTCTTTATCGTTTGTCACAACCGACACTTAAACACTCGTTTACGCATTGGCTTTGTACTTTGCGTACTTACATACATACATAAAGTATAAATGTGAGTACTTGTAAAAGGTGAATTTTTAAAGGTTTACAACTTTTTTTTTAGACTTGTGGGTTGGAAAATTTCATGTAATTTAATAATGAAACTGAATTTTCAATATTCTATATATGAGTCAGTTCCCAAATGACCTGGTGGCCCCCGAAGAAGCTTTTCCATTTCAGTTTTGAGGAAAGAAAACAAAGGGAAATAATAAACTTATTTTTGCAAATTGTGAGGACACCAGAACTTCTAAGGACTGTTTTCACTCCAAATGGGAGTTTTTAAGAGTGTTTAATTTTTCCGAACATTTTGAAACAATGAGTTTTTAACTGCATTGCTTTGAATATTGTCTTCATGTAGAAAACTGTACGTCTAAAAAAACAGCACCCTGTAGTTGCTCTACACTCCCTCTCCTTTATATTTTAGCCGCTTGTGCTTAGAAGTATACTTTTTTACTAACATTGCATTTACTGGCGGTCGCTTTGACTTGTTACCGCATTAACGAGATTTCACCTTGTGGAATTTGTACCAAACCCCAACAGGTTGTAAAGAGTAGTATAGCTTTTTAAAAACATACAAAGAGTTGAAAGAACCATTGAGTAGAGTATACATACTGGATAAACCTAATTAGAGTGGTATTTTCCTATAAACTATCAGCCTTTGAGAAGTTGGTTCTTTGTCCAAGTTTGATTTCAACAATTTTCCCATAATTTAAAACCCCTTTTTTCGCGAAAAGGTTGACCCCGGTAATCGCATAAATCCCATCATTAAGCCTCTTAATACTTTTAGCGCCTTACACCACGGATGAATAAATAAGTAACTACGAGTATTATCTGGCGTTGCCCGCACTCTACACTTCCTTACTGCATTTATTTTTATTTAAACGCTTTTCGCACATAAGCGCGTAAGCTGGCGATTACAAAGTGAAGTAGTGTTAATGTTAGGGCGTGCGTTTTATGTTATGTGTATGAGTGTGTGTGTTTGCAGGCCTCTGTAATTACTTTCTGTGTGTTGCTCCCCTCTTCTCTTTGCTCTTTTTGCATTGCCACAAACGAGTGCACTTTGTGCACTGCCAGGTGGGCTGGAATGTCAGTGTGTTTGATATGTCTCAAAGCGGAAGCGGAAATAACCGCATAAACTCCTGTAATCAAAGCCGAAGCTTTGATATTTTTTGCATTTGAAATTTTTACTTTGCTTTGCGCTTGACACACCCTCTGATTTGCTATTTGTAGCAGTTTAAAACGCTTATTTTTTGCCTTTTGATTTTCTTCAGTAATCATAAAGTGTTATTGTGATTTGATGGCGAGTTTACCGTTGTGCCTTGTTGTTACGAAACGCAGCTCAAACGGTCTGCTCAAACGTCAAAGGCCAAAAGCGCTTTTTCACTGATTTCGCTTAACGGAAAACAACGTTTAAAAATTTAAATTATTAGACTTTTAAAAAATAATATATAGCAATAAATGTATTTTGGTATGTACTAGCTGAAAACGGGACTGCCGCAACATTAAATATGATTAAAATAAACTACTTTGGGTACACCAAAAATATGAAATGAAGTTTAATTTTGAAAGTTATAGATACATTGATTATAAAAATTTTAAGTTAAGAAGCTTGTGTTACGTTTTTTTTAAAAAAAAAACAGTTTTCTGGTAGCTACGATTCTTTATTAAATCAAAATATGAACTAAAAATTTAAATTAAATACACTTAACTGAAAACCTAAGTGTTTTCGCTGCAACGGTGATAGAATTCGCTGACTTTGAACTTCCCATGGTTTCGTACTCAAGTTCAAGCAATTGGTTGCAGTCATATCGCATTACATTTTTACCGTGTGATATTAATGCATCATGTGATACTTTTTTATGTGTAACGTGCTAACTTATACATGAAAATGAAAAAATTGCTAAAAAAAAAATCTTTTTTATCCAGAGAACGAGGTCAACAGAGAGACATTCTGGTGGGTAAGTTTAAAATACATTTAGTACATCAAAGAATCAAAATTTTTAAATTTTAATTAAATAACTTTTAGGGGATTTGAATTAAAATACAAAATATTAACAGGGACATGGGACATAATTTTCAAATTTTAGATAATTAAATGGGAGGGGGGTTTTTTAAAACTGTTCTGAAAAAAACTGTAAATGTCAATAAAAAATATATATTTTTTTACTCTCAGTCGCGTTGGCGTGGGCACTTAACATCATTCGCTTTAAAAATAAACCAAAAATTGAGCGACAATAATAATGTGATTCGGAGCACTTATAATAGATATTTTCGACAGAAGCAAATCCGTTTTTACAAGATAATAAAGTCGTTAAACATTCGTTATTAGGTGACATTTTGAACTGATTGCCACCACTTTTTTCTTACATCTTACTTGATATCCGAAATATTTACTCAATTAAAATTAGTTTAAGCCCAAACTTGGGTGAGGAGTAATCATTATTCAGATTGAAGTATTCCACTAAACCTGTTGAAAAAATATTATACTTTGACCCATATTTAAGAAGAATATTAAATCGGAGAATGGGGCCATGTGTAGAAGCTCACGCAAATGAGAAAAGTTCTTGAGCGCCATTAACTTGAAATTGGAGACAAACGATTCTTTCACATATGTCTCAAGCAGTTCACGACTTGCGGTCTTAGACCAAGTATACTCTGGGTAGCCAAAGAACATCCGATTATAGGCGAGCTAAAGTGAGAAAGCGAAACATCCCTACACTGGTTTGTGCACTTGGTTTGGGATCAGCCGCGTTAAAAACACAAGGAAGAAAAAAGCCTCGTGATTTCGGACCTGGTATTTCGACATTAGCTGTCATACAAGTCGTATTAAAAAGCGTGGAAATTAGCCGGCGTCAAACGAGACAAAATGGGTAAGAGACTACAAAGGCTTAAGAGTCTCGCGTTAGGCGGTCTCAGCCGAGAAGATAACAGCGCAACTCAGCCGATTAATGGCTAACTTTGTAGAAAATATAGAAAAATTGAAAATTGCTCTTGTCGACTATTATAAGCAAGATTTCCCAAGGTCTGAGCGGTTGCGCTAAAATTTAACAATCAATGCAAGATATAAAATAGAAAAAAAAGTTTGGCAGCGCTGAGAGTATCCTCAGCTTGCTGAATAGTGTTGACTACAGAGCGCAAAAAAATCTAACAATTTTCCAAAATAGGTGGACAGACAAGTCTAGAGACAGATGAACGCAGCAGTTAATAAAAAAGCCTATAAAAAATGGATCAGCAGGGACTTCAGGAAACTAGAATATTACACAAATGCTAACCGTACGCGGATATATTAGGAAATTTCTCTTCAAAAAAATTAGACTTTTCCGGAAAATCAGACAAACTGAATTGTATTTATAACGACGTAAAGATGACAATGGCGTTCACAAATTTTTATACTGAACCCTATTAAGTTTGTAACACCCAAAAGAAAACGTCGTCGACTCTATAAGATATATAAGTATTTAAATAATCAAAGTGATGAGTCGATTTAGCCATGGGCGTTCGTATACATAAAAATGAAAATGAATCCCTCAGTTATAGAAGTTTTGGACACGATTTTTTCTCACGTAAAAGCTATTCATTTGCTGGAACTGCGATTATCAGACTACTAAGGGATGTAGCTGCCATCCAAACTGATCGATTACTCCAAAGTCCTTGTATCAGAAACTTTTTTATTTTTCAAGCTATCTCCACGAAATTTGGCATAGAAATAAAACAAATATTATCAAGATAAAAACGATAATATGAGGAAACTAAAACTTAATAATAAATAATAAGGAATTTTCGGAAATATAATATTCATACCAATCATGAGAAAGTACCCACATACCCGGATATTGAGCTGGTTATATACAGTTAGAGTTTTGAACAAATCGCTTTTCTTTTATTTTCTTAATAAACATATATTTAGGTATACACACAGATAATTTCATATCGTTCCGGTGAATATTTTCGAAGTTAAACGCAAATTTAAAAAGGCGTTACAGAGTGCTTGGAATTACATTCCAAATGGCTTGAAAATGGCTAAACTAATTAGTCTAAAATTTTTATAATTAATATGAATTTTTTTTAGAAACCGCCATTTTTTCTAAAGTTTTATTTTGCCTATGCTTTTAATTAATTACTAGATTTAACATTACTTTAACGAAATCTGTGTTTTTTTTTTTTAAATTTGGAAGGTTGAGTTCAGAGATATAGTGGTCACGGCGCAAAAGGTATTTTTTGAGAGGAGCTGCCGGAAATCAGCTGTAGTTTTCCAAATAAACATTTTTCCTAATACTTAGTCTTAAAATACACTTAAAAGATACCGTAATTTGTGTACAAATTTTTGGATCAATAAAGTTAAAAATTTTCCCAAAAAAACACTGCAAAATTCGCTTTTTAAGGTCTTCTAACTGTATATGACCCCTTAAGCATTATTTCGAAAAGCCCAATCTAATTGTGTCAAACCTTAATCATTGTTTATTTAATACTACACATAGTCTATTTTATACAAGCAGATAATTGTAAGAATGTTACTCTAGATGCCACACATATCTTAAATAACCGTACAGAGTTAATTTTACTACATGCACTATCTGTAACTCAATTAAACTTGTTGTATACTCCAAACTGATCCCAAATGTGGGCGGCGCAGTTTGTTAATCAATACTATTTAGGTATTTAAGATTTTTGCAAATTATTGTCGCCTTTCGAAGTTCGATAATACATAACTACATATGGTCACCTAAAATGCAAAATAATATAACATATTTTGATGATACGTTGTTTTGCATCTTAGGTGACGATAGGTATGAGCATAAGTATATAAATAATACTTAATTCAATAAATTACAAATCT
Organism: Bactrocera correcta; assembly: GCA_027475135.1. Taxonomy (NCBI): domain Eukaryota; kingdom Metazoa; phylum Arthropoda; class Insecta; order Diptera; family Tephritidae; genus Bactrocera; species Bactrocera correcta. Next base: position 2,608,644 of record CM050323.1, on the reverse strand, counting down.
CTATAATTTCGCATAAAATTTAATGTTAACAACCCGCGTTGATATGAAAATTACTACTCTGTCACTCATATTAGAAAAATTACATAAAAAGCGCTTCCAGCGAAATTTTAGAAATATGACAAATAACTTGGTTTTATATAAGTATAATATTTATATGTACTTATGTTACACATTTTAAGCCTGCAAAGCAAACATTAAAGCAGTTGTGACAAATGAGACTTCAAATTGAAATATATTTATATACGCATACATACGAGAATATATAGTAATTGCATGTAGTTGCCAGCATTTGTTTCAAACACTCCACTACAATTACAACTACACATTTGTCGCTGTAGAGTTACATGAAATTGACTGCACTTGTAAGCGTGCAGAAAGAGATTTATAGCCAACATAATATGCAATAATATTTGCCTATTAATAATAAGGTTGTTGAAATTGAATTAAATGCATAATACTTTTGTGGTGAACATTAAAGGATTACAGCAATATCAATACTAATTAATTATAAATTGTGCTGGCGAAATTCCAAAATTCAATTTAGTGAATCTAACTAATTGAATGCGTTTTAATTTGGCATATCTCACAAAGCGCCAATGAGCTTCGTCAAGATGCGAAAGCTGACAACTGCCATTTGTCACATTTTGTGAAGGAATTGTGCAGAGGAGGCAGCTTCTTACTGTGTGTAATTACATATTTATGTAGCTGTGTATTTACAAAATAGATAATTATGCTATTATTATTATTACTATTATTTAAAATTCTAAGTAAAAGCGAAATAAGCTTGGATGCAACTGTATACTAGATGTTAGCAATGTTCTGTATTTTAATTTCACATATGAAATAAGTGATTCGGTTTGAAAATCTAATTTTGCTGTTCCAGAAACCGAATATCTTTGAAGAGATTGAGAAGTTAATTGACCTTTTCTGAAAACCGAATTCATATAATTAAATGTAATTTGAAAACGAATAACTTATAGCTTGTGGTTTTTTGTCAACGTACATGTTACAAGGGCTATGTTGGCGGAAGAAAGTTGGAGGGGGAATTTACTGTCGAGAGATTTCCATTAACTTTAACCTCAGGATACTAGACCACTGCATTATTTTTGAAGCGAAAGTAGCAGCAGTTAAGATAGCGATAGAAGTACTGGTTCAAAGTGCAGCTTCATTCTGAGATGTGTGCATTGAATCTGACAGCAGAACGGCAATGCTGGCCTTGAGCTCGCTGAAAGTGTGCGCAAAGTTAGGCAGTCAGTCTGACCTCACTACAACTACTATTGGAAACTGCAATCCTAATGATCTGAGAAAGGGTCTCTTTACTGGGTCGGTGCTTCGATGGCCTTTGTATTATAGCACATAAACTGTGGCCTGTGAGCTCAGTAAGCAAAGGCTAGCAACAAGCATCTGTCCGAGAGGGAGATCTGTTTTATAAAATTGATCTAAAGAGTGACGTGAGAGATCCTTTAAAAGATTTAAATAAAAATATTTATTTTTGTATAACTGAATTAATTATTAAAGGTTTTTGAAAGATGACACATTACGAAGAGAAACGTTGCGGGAGGAACTTGCTACTAAATTATTTTTCACAATTCTGCCATATTTATTTATATAAAATAACTGATTGAATAATTTTTTCCAAATAAACGCGCAACTACAACTTATTGAAATTTTTTAATACTCTAGTATAAAACCCTTTTACGCCGAGTTGACTTCTTCTTTTTCTTTATTGGCGTAGATACCGCTTACACGGCTATAGCCGAGTTTACAACAGCGCGTAAGTTGTTCTTCCTTTTTCCTGTTTAGCTCCAATTGGAGATTCCAAGTGTACCCATGCCCTTCTCTACCTGGTCTGTTTGAATGAAGGTCTTCCTTTTGCTCTGCTTCCCAGGGTGGGTACACTTTTAACTCCTTTCAGAGCTGGATTGTTTTAGTCCATTCAGACGACATGATCAGCCGTCGTAGCCAATGTCTCTTAATTCGCTGAACTCTGTCAATGTTGTCGTATATCTCGTACAGCTCAACGTTCCATCGAATGCGATTTTCTACCCCTGAACTCTTCACTCGTGACGACAACTCATCATTAATAGAGTTTGGCTCTTGTTTGTCGAGAGAGGACTTTACTGCTCAATGGCTCACTCAGTCCGAAGTAGCATTTGTTGGCAAGACTTATTCTGCGTTGGATATGAAGGCTGATGTTGTTGTTGGGGGTTGACAGGAGATATTTCATTTTGTCTTCGTTCACTACTGGACCTATTTGCTTCGCTTCCTTGTTTAGTCTAGAGAAAGCAGAACTAACGGCGCGAATGTTTAGACCTGAGTCCTATGATATCAATATCATCGGCGTACGCAAGCAAGAAAATAGTACCTTCCCTATTTAGTTCTGCAGCTCGAATTACTTTCTCCAAGAGTAGATTAAAGAAGTCGCATGAAAGAGAGCCGCCTTGTTTGAAACCTAGTTTCGTTTTGAACAGCTCGTAGAGTTCCTTTAGATCCTGACGGAGCTTTGGGTGTTGCTCAACGTCAGTTTACACAGCCGTATTAATTTGGCGGGGATACCAAATTCAGACATTGCGGCATAAAGGCAGCTTCTTTTCGTTCTAACAAAAGCAGTTTTGAAATCGACGAAAAGGTGGTGTGTTGATTCTCTTTTCACCGGTCTTTTCCAAGATTTGGCGCATGGTGAATATCTGGTCCGTTGTCAGATTTTCCAGTCCTAAAGTCACACTGAGAAAGTCCAACCAGTTTTTTATGGTGAACTTTCATCTTTCATTCAATACGCTCGATAGAACCTTATTAGTGATGTTGAGGAGGCTTATCCTACCGCAGTTGGCGCAAATTTTTGGGTCTCTCTTTTTCTGGATTGGACAATATTCTACAAATAAGCTGATGCATGATTTTTATCAGTTCTTCTCTGCCGTATTCGAATAGCACTACCGGAAAATCACCGGCTTCGCTGCTTTGTTGTTCTTCCTCATGGCCGGGTGAAGGAACGTTTGCTCCATCGTCATCGATTGCGGAATCGATTTCGCTTTTCCTGGCGTTATGCTTTAAAATTCTGGCACCCTAAACAGGTACCTTACTCACATAAATGGATATACTGGAGAACATGATTTGATGTAAGTTTGGGAATATAATTCAAAAACTGACCGACATATGTAGTATATAGTTTGTGCACATTGTGGAGTGAGCATAATATATTGCATAGAGACGATAAGAATTTTGAAATTCTTTTATATGTTTTATGGGGACTAGGGAACACACTAGCTCGAATTCATCCAGTGTTAGTACAATATTATTATTCCAAAAACTCTCTGAGTTTCGTTAGATACCTACAGTTTGGCCTATACATAAGGTACATATTATCTCAAGAACGTATTGAGAATTTACAAATGAAAAAAAATGTTTCAATCATCATCCAAATTTATTTTATCGCCTTCAAAGTAATATCAATTTGAAGCGATGCACATGTGCCAACGCTTCTCCCAATCGTCAAAACATTTTGTCATGGGCACTTTCCGGGATGGCCTTCAACTCACACGTCGAATTTGTTTTGATGTCTTCAATAGAGTCAAAGCGTGTCCCTGAAGTGGATATTTTAGTGTGAAGAAAGGCAAAAGTCACATGGAGCTAAATCAGTGAGGTTCGGTACTTATTAAATGATATTTGTCGAGTGTTTGGCCAAAATTTAACACAAATTCGACATACACTTCTGAGGTCGACTGACATAAACAGCTGCTGTAAACACTCTGGTTGACAGATCGAGCTAATTTTTGGCATCATTATTAAGGACAGTTATACCAACACAGAAAAAAAATTTACCTGTCGTCCATATAAGCGAGAGATAAGAGGGGGAAGTGAAGAATTCCCGATACTTTCTTGACAGAAGTAAAGGCAGCTGGAAGATTAAATATCTTTATATTATTCGTAGGGAGGCTAAGGAAAGTAAAAGTGTCATATGGAATTTGAAATTGTGATATATAGGCAGAAGGCATAGTTATAGCTGGTTACATACCAAATTTGGTTATTATTAGTCGCGCAGTTTAGTTACCATATTCCAAGAAATGGATAAGAGAATATGTACAAAAAGGGTCAAAAGGGTCGCACGGTCAATAAAAAAATATTACCTGTAAGATATGCGCAATTTGAGACCGGCAAACCGCCAGAAACACCGGATTTGTGAAAGAACAAAAATTGGTTTTTCCACTACAGTGCCGTATTCCTAAGGCCTGGCTCCCTGTACCTCAAGTGCTTTGAGTTATGGATATAAAGCTGAAACAAGTTCAATGTTAGGGATGACTACTGCGAAGGGAGCAAAATGTATTTTAAAGAAATCCATAATAATAATACAATAAACACTTTCTTAAGAAATAAATTCGCGATGCTTTTTTAACAAGTCTTGTACTAAGATTTAATACGACATTTATATTTTTATTCAAGGTTTTGCGGATAGATTGACGGACGGTGAGACAGGCAACCGGAATTTATTTAATTCGTCTCGTTTGATAAGATTCGCCGTTCATAGTACCGCTTCAGCATTTTGTCTATGTAGTCGGGGTTATTGTCCATCTTAAGTCTGATACTAGATTTACCAAAAAAACAATATTTAACTCTTAAAAAGAATGTATATTACTAAAAACCTTCCTTACGAGTACAATTCGTCATTCCCGTATCTTTAATTCGGGTTTGACTTTAATGTTAACTTCATGTAGTCCAAACTCCAATATTGGATTGCTCATACGCACTGATGTACTGTTTCGGTACAAGTGTCGACAACAGCAGCGCAGAACCCTCAGCTAATTCCACATACAGATAGATGCGAGAGGAACACAAAAGCTTTCAGGTGTCTAAATGGTTTAGTACAAAAAGGGTAAACATTCTATACAACTACATACACAAGGGAATAAGTGAAATGACAGCAATGCAGCGAATCCTAATCAAACTAAACAAGCGAGCAATGTGCGCAGACCAAGCTTCAGTCCCTCTAACTGTTTGTCACTTTCTATTTTTTCCTTTTTTTAATTTGGACTCGTGTCGCTGGTTTTTGTTATTGTTTTTACAGCTGCTTTTTCCACTATCCACGCTAACTGGCCTCATCGTTTCCACACCGCGACAGTGACGTATTTGCGCTGAATGTGATATCCTGGCTGCGCTCGCTTTGTATTTTGTTTTGCTGTTGTTTGTTTTCGCAGTGCATGTTTACAATGTTGACGATGAGTTATGCCGCTGCTTGTTGGACGTCTGACTGTATGACTTGTACATTTACATATGCATGATGCACGCACAAACACGCAAGCAGCACGTTGACATGTGCCACATCACCATAGTATGTGAAAGCACTTTTGTTGTACTGTTCTGTGTTGTTAACGGTGTCGTGTCGACTCTGCCGCAGCATCAACGTCACCAACTCATCTATATGCAAACACATACACATAAATATGCAACACAGTTATGGTCGTCATCATAACGGGAGGCAGAATTGTATGCACGCCAGAAGGAAGCATTCGTCATTAGCTGCATGCTACATCAGTTATTGTACTTTTCAACATAGACTACAAAAACTCCGCTACATTCGCAGAATTTTAAACCCGGCAACTACGAGTGCTTGCGTTTTTGTGTTCGCCTGACAGAAGTGCAGACCTTTTTCATTAATTTTTTTGACGCATATGAGACATACGCCAATTCAGTTGACTTTTTAGGCACGAGCTGACTTGATGGCTGACTATAATAAGGCTCCACGCGTCTCGTGGTCATGGCTTGCAGCCGTCGCTAAGTGAATTGGCAAGCATGGCTGACGGATCTTCCACAGTTCATTGACTTGTCTGCATTAATTCTGCTTACTCGTAGTGTAGTGGTGAATCCTATCTTACATTTCGGATTACCAGCCTCAGTCTGAACCTTTTTTTGGAGAATGGTACATGGTATATTGAATTTCTGTTTGCTGATTTAGACTAAAGCCTTATATTGATGGCAGTTGAGTTGAATATCTGGAGTAAAGGAACATTTACTTACTGATCTATGTAGGTTAAATCGGAATAGTTTAGGGTTTGACGCCAATCCTCACCTAAAGAGATCACATTTCGGTTGCCGTATACAGGTTTTTTCTGGAAAGAAATAGGACTCAGTCAATTTAAAAAAATTTATTGAACCAGTTGTTACAATTATTTAAAAACTTTCAAAGCAGGCTTCTAATGCGTCGATGCCGCATTGCCAGTGCGATTTTTAAGCATTGATACTCTTCAGACTAACATATTACATGGTTCTTACTTTTATTTATACTAACTAGTATGTTAACTTATTACTAGTTGATAGTTTTTCTAGATACAGATTATATTATTTATTTAGGTTTGTTTACATAAGGTCCGGCACTCGAATTAAAAAAGCCATAAATTCAGTTTGGAAATTTATTTTTAGTTACTAAAAAGAACAAAATGTGTGAAAGTAATAATAAATTCAGGACCAATTCACTTTTGCTCGACATGAACACCTTTTGCCTTAACTATGGCCTTGAGACGGTCAAAAAATGAATCGCAAGCTGCCCGAATGTGACTTGCCGGTATTTTGGCCCACTCACGGACAATGGAAATGACGCAGAGAGAATAATCCATTGGATTCGCATCTAGTGAATTAGAGAGCCATTGTATGGTCGTAATGAAGTTCGGAACGTTGTTTTTCAGCCATTCTTGGTTCACTCGCCTTTTGTGAGACGGTGCTGAGTCTTGTCGAAACGTCCATGGTTTGCGAACGAAATGTTTGTTTACCCATGGAACACTTTCCGGATAATACTATATGCCGCATTTATTTTGACGCCAGTCTCGAAGAAAACAATTGGAGAGCGCCCATCTGCGGTGACAGCGGCCCAAACCATTATTTGTGGCGGGTGCTGCCTCCTGGTGGCCAACCGATGAATTAGATTCTTGTATGAACCCTCGGTCAAGTAAACCCTATCGCTTTGAGAGTCTACGAATTGCTCAATTGGAAAAATTTTTCATCAGAAAACACAATGTTCGGAATTTGACCGCTTTCGGCCAACTGAAGTAACTGCTTCGCTCTCTCAAGTCTTACTTGTTGCTGCTTCGGTATGAGATCATGGGCCTTTTGGAACTAGTAAGTTTTAACCTTGAGCTCATTTTTCAATATGTGTCGGATGTTGCGGTCGAAAATTTTCTGTTCTTTAGCCATTTGATTGGAACTTCGTCGTGGATTTCGCTCAAGTAGCTTCTTTTTTTCCGAGCCATCTCACGTGACGTTGCAGTCTTTTGAAGACCACCTCCATGACGTTTCGCGATGCTACTAATATCATTGTAACGAGTGATGGTGCGACAAACAAAAACTCTATTCACATTGTGGTGTTTGAGCTCACGAACAATTGCTGGCTGTGATTTTTCAGTTAAATTCAAAGCAATCATATTATTGCGTTTGAATTCCATCGCTGATCACTTTGTTTTGCGTTCACTTTTGGCAAAACGCTTTTGTACACTTGTGAACAATACTCTGAACTGTCTTTCAGCAAATTTATTAACAGCTGATTCCAGTGCAATAGCTGCGCGAACGCCGTGAAGTTGGATACACTTCGAGTGCCGGACCCTGTATATTGTTTGCTTAGATACATTTGCTTTGTTTTAAGATAAGGTTGTTGTGCTATTCAAACTCAATGTTGTTTTGTTACTTGTTTGTTTAGGATTCTTTTTTGTAGTGATAGTGCATTTCAATTGTTCCAACTCAAGGCTGTTTTGATGTCTTCTGTTTACTGAAACAAAAGATTGTTTTGATGCTTGTCACTATTATAAGGGATACGTTCTTTTACTAGAGCCGAGGTGCACGCTGCTTGGATCCTCTCTGTCGTCTCAAAATACTTGCATTTCATCGGCCTTTACAGGCAAGGAAACATATCTTAAAGTCCAGAGTACCACATCTGGTCTATAGGGGATGCCGGGATTGGTTAAATAGCTTTTCACAAGAAAGGCGGTGAGAGCTAGGGTGTTGTCATGGTGCAACTTCCAATCGGCTGCGATGTCTTGTCCGACCTGATCGACCCTTCGTATAAGTTGACTGTTTGTCCAGTAAGAAAATATTCAGGATAGACGATGCTTTTGATTTTAAAAACGACAGTGGACACCGTTTTCACTTTGGATTTGCTCATTCTTCCGGTCTTCATCAGCGACCTCTTCCCGACCCTTGCATTTCCGACTTGCACCACTCACAGAAACACGTCGCGCGAAAATGTTTGTCCTGACTCTCCAGGTGCTTAGAGGCCGCTCCTTCGTTAGCTAGGAAGGCCCTCTACCGAATTCAGTCGGTGCGCGCAAGCTTCGAAGTACAGTCGGCGGAAGAAAATCAGTCATATTACTTCCCGGGTAAACCCTGTACTGAATTTTATAATACAAAAAAAGTTGTGATCGTCCACCAAAGCTCTTGAACCTATCATTTTCATGACCGCTGAAGGTATGAAAACTACGATACTTAAAAATCAGGCTTGCAAAATCAGTACAGTTCAGGAGAAAACACTGAGACGATACTTTCTTTCAGAAAATTTCCAAAAATCACCAATTTCCTTTTATTCGGTGGTATCGCCAAAGCTAAAGCCCGAATAAATTTGCTTATTGGTAGATGCTGCTAACCGGGGCAGCTCAATGAGGAAAAGTATCTTCAGTCTTGCTCATATCTACGATACAAGGAAACTTCTACATATAATAAATTGTTCTCGTTGATTTTCATTGAAATAAGCACTCAGAGTGTTATTCCTCTTTGGCTTCATTCCCTAGAACCTTAACCTTGCTGTAGATAACTTCGATATTTTAACCATTATGTAGAATATCCGCAATATCAAAACGCTAACAATGGATTCTGCTGCCAAATATCTATGTTAAATTAAGAAGAACTTGAAAAATCCTTTGGTAAACAGAGAAAGCGCCGTTCCGTTAATCAGAATAAGAGATGTGGGAAATGTAAATTCGTTCGGAGAATTTCTGCTTCTTCACCATGATCAGTATATAAAACAAGTAATTCGTGGAAAGCTATAAATTAATGAATTCCGCTGAAAAGTGAAGCTACGCGTTCTCTTAGAGATTTACGGCAGATGTTATGATAATAATGCTGCATACCGTAGTAAAAAGTTGTTGCTTAATTTAAATGCCTTAATTGCACGAGCTAAATAAATCTAAGCTCGTACATAGAGACGCACCTTTGTAACGGGTGATTTTTTAAGAGCTTGATAACTTTTTAAAAAAAAAAAACGCATAAAATTTGCAAAATCTCATCGGTTCTTTATTTGAAACGTTAGATTGGTTCATGACATTTACTTTTTGAAGATAATTTCATTTAAATGTTGACCGCGGCTGCGTCTTAGGTGGTCCATTCGGAAAGTCCAATTTTGGGCAACTTTTTCGAGCATTTCGGCCGGAATAGCCCGAATTTCTTCGGAAATGTTGTCTTCCAAAGCTGGAATAGTTGCTGGCTTATTTCTGTAGACTTTAGACTTGACGTAGCCCCACAAAAAATAGTCTAAAGGCGTTAAATCGCATGATCTTGGTGGCCAACTTACGGGTCCATTTCTTGAGATGAATTGTTGTCCGAAGTTTTCCCTCAAAATGGCAATAGAATCGCGAGCTGTGTGGCATGTAGCGCCATCTTGTTGAAACCACATGTCAACCAAGTTCAGTTCTTCCATTTTTGGCAACAAAAAGTTTGTTAGCATCGAACGATAGCGATCGCCATTCACCGTAACGTTGCGTCCAACAGCATCTTTGAAAAAATACGGTCCAATGATTCCACCAGCGTACAAACCACACCAAACAGTGCATTTTTCGGGATGCATGGGCAGTTCTTGAACGGCTTCTGGTTGCTCTTCACCCCAAATGCGGCAATTTTGCTTATTTACGTAGCCATTCAACCAGAAATGAGCCTCATCGCTCATCGGACACGGACGCGAAACACATTTCGAACCGAACACTGATTTTGGTAATAAAATTCAATGATTTGCAAGCGTTGCTCGTTAGTAAGTCTATTCATGATGAAATGTCAAAGCATACTGAGCATCTTTCTCTTTGACACCATGTCTGACATCCCACGTGATCTGTCAAATACTACTGCATGAAAATCCTAACCTCAAAAAAATCACCCGTTACTTGGCTGTATTTGGCTGTAAATACCGACTAAAAGAGATCTCACGTTTACTTCAATGCACTCGCACATTTCAGCTTGACCTAATTTAGCTGTACTATCTCGCACACCTACGAGCGCCCGACCAGCTGGACGTTGAGTAATGGGCTTTTGTATTAGTTCATACTGCTTGTGCCGCCATTAAAGCTGCCCCGAGTGGCGTATTATGGGAAACACTTTATTTTTAATTATAAAGGGTTCAGGGCTGATTCAGTGCGCTACCACCCAAACACGCACACAAACACACACAGATTCACGGTTCCACAAAACGTGATTTAGATTTTATAGTGCTTAAGTGAAAGCGCTTTGATGCTTGCTCCTCCAACCGTTTAGACGGCCGTTGGACTTTAATATTACGTACCACTAAAGGGGTTTAAGCGTTCACAAGTGCGGACCAGCGGAATATCTTAAGCGAACGCTTGTATGCGTTCAACTGCAATGGACCGCTGCTGTCTCTCACTGCGAAATCCCGCCTCTACTTACGTCGCTCAACTGCCGAAGCAGAAGCCAGCGACGTGCCTGACTCGAGGGTTTGTGCGATTGAATGGGTCACGTCGGCGCCTGAAGATTCAAGCAATTTAATAAAATGCCTACAATTATTTTTCACCTCATTTTATATAGAATGGTTTGCACTAAATGCGGCGGTGTGCGTGCTGGTACACACACATACACACAAACATAGAATTTGGGGTAGTGTGCGGCAGCGATTTTCCGTTTTAGTTGATGGCGCAACTGAAATTTATGTTGCACAATTGTCTACCGGCATCCTCGCAGGCGCCCCTGCCACACTCGCCCTCCGCCGGCTACAGCTTAGCGCAAATTGTTGGCATATCGTCGTGCAGGCAAAGGGGTCAGGGTATCGTAAAATTGAATCAAATGAGCAGAAGCGAGTCAAGGTTGCACACTCGATGGCTATAAATGTAAGTGAGTGGTGTATTAAATCTCTAAGTCTTAGTGTGGAAGCGGTGCGGTGGGGGGTTGTGTGCAGGTCAGCGTAAATGTACTTCCCTTGTGAAGGAAGTTAAATGCTATTCGGTTATGTTATTGTTGTTGTTATTCCAAACGCTAACGATAAGCGACCATTTGTTGTTGCTGTCGTATTTTTTCTTTCAGATTCACTGGTTTCATTTGAAGCGTAGGGAAATAACAAAGTTAGGCACTGCTTATAAAAATTGAGGTCGTGAATAAAATTTTGGCTCATTGTTGTATTTGTTGTCGATTTTTTAGTGTTGTTTTTCGGCTTCGGTTTTGTTTTCATTCTGTTTTTGTTGTTTGTGTTGCCTTTTGTTCGCCTAGCATGTGATGTTAAAATAACTTTAGATGAGCGCAGCAATTTTCGTGTTTTCTTGTGTTAAAGCCAAATTAAAAGCGTCGTTTGGGAGCACGCAAAGTTTGTTGAGGGTCGACTCTCGAGGGAAATTTATTTTTTTGCTCCTTAAGGTTGCCGCGCTCGTGGTAATGTTGCCATTCCGTTTGTCGCTGTTGTTGCTGTAGTTCCCGTTGTTGTATTTTATTTTATTTACCGCGAGTTGTTGCCAATTTAGCATTGGCAAATTGCTTGGTAACATTATTTTTATTAAACACACTTTGGTTGCTTAGAGAGCGCTCGGCAAAGTTCGGAACAGAAAGTTTTAGTTAAAATTTAAATTTGTACAAAGCTAAATTGTTATTTACCGTTGTCATTTATAGCAACACTTTCCGCCCAAAGCAAATGGTTGAACGAACAACTGGAAGTGGTGAAATAAAAATTACAATAACAAAGTGAAATACACATTTAGAAGTAATAGAGATTGAAGATAGCATATATTAGTCGAGGATTAGTGGGCACATTGCTATATAAGATCTTATGAATTATCGGTCAATTATTTAATTAATTTTAAGAATTTGTTTACATTCTATTCGATATCGAGTCAAATTTCATGAAATGCGTGCGTACGAAATAATTGGGTTATGAGACATCGAAAATGTTTAACTCGTGTTACTCGGGACTTAAAAGTATGACAGATGAATTAAAAACAAAAAAAAAAAATTCTCGTATAAGTTATGAGAATTAAAACTTTAGTTCAGACCTAGCAACCGAATCTGCCTGCAGTTTTCTATGTCTGGGTGCCGAAAATCCGCATCACCTAATATTCAATGAACTTAGTTGGCAAATTTATGTGGTATGACAATTAAGTAATGAGACTGATTCCATAAAAACCGTATGTTTAAAAATTATTCTACCACTCTGCCATTTCCTTTAAAGTAGTCCTTTTGGACAGCTATACAGGAACTCCAGCGCGTTTTCCATGCTTCGTAACATTTCTGGAACGCTTCGACTGGGATGTCCGCGAGTACCCTCGTCACGGCCGCCTGGATGTCCGTAATCGACTCACAAAAGGTTTTTTTTTCCACCGATTTTGTTTAAGGAAACAAAAAAGTCACAGCGTGACATGTCGTGCGAATAAGGCGGCTGTTGCAACACGGCGATCCCTTTAGAGGCCAAATACTGGGACTGAGGACGGTGTGACACGAGGCGTTGTCGTGATGAAGGATCCAGTTACGAGCGATGTCTGGGCGCACCCTGTTGACTCGTTTTGGCAAACTTTCGAGTATTTGACAATAGTAGACTTGATTCACAGTTTTCCCCGTGGAATGAATTCTTTGTAGACGATTCCAATGCTATCAAAAAAGGCAATAATCATCGTTTTCACCTTCGACTTGCTCATGCGAGCTTATTTCGGGCGGGGGGCCCGCGGACACAACCACTGTGAGATTGGGCACGACTAAGAGCACTATCACCATACACTCTTACAATTTTAGCGTACGTTTCCGAAGCTGTTTCGTCCAATCTGGCGCAAAATTTTATCGCGACGCGTTGCTCTTGATTTCGTTTTTCCATTTTAGTGACGAGCACTACAAACACACGTCTACTTAACTTGACGAAACAGGCGAACTAAAAAAGCTAGAGAGATATTACATACATCAATGGAGAGGGGCAAGATGCCGGAAAAATAGGATGGGAATTTCAAGGTCACAGGTTTACCACAAGCGCGGCAATAAAATCAATCTCATTGCTTCATTGTCAAACCTCGTACGGTAACCCTTTGTATCAAATTGACGTCTTCGCCAATTACTTCAAAAGCCATTGTGGGATTATGGTATAGCACTTAAGTTTCGCATTCGACAATTTTTAGAAGTTTTGTTGCCACTTCTGGATTAAAGAAATCCATCGAAGCTAATTGTGAAGCACTTCCCCTTTGCTGTACATACAGATCTACGTTGGCAGCACAAAGTGCGTTTTGAACATGTCGTTTAACCAAAATGGGAAAAATGTGTAAGTTTTTGAAGAACTATAAGTTATTTTTACTCATTTAACTTCCGTAATAGATTGCATTAATAAAATATATATGCAAAGAAATATCGGCGAACACAAAACATTGACCATTATCTGGAAGATTGACTTCAAAGATGAAGCAACACGAACACAAATACACAAAATGAGCAAAAACAATATATTAAAGGTTAGGGTTTTTAATAAAATAAATGACTTTTTTTGCGAATTTATTTCTTAGACATGAACGGAGTAATTTTATTCGGACCTTTTATACATTATTGAGCACACTTTTGATAATATGGGGTATTTTTTTTCGTCACTTTTTTAGTTCATAAACTTTAGACCTCCCCCATGTGTTGTATTCGGAGGTGCCAAAATGACCTATAATTTTTGAAAAATATTAAAAATTAACAAACAAAAAAATTTGGTTTTTTAGGAAAAAAATTGTCGTTTCTTTAAGGTCAAATTGACATTTTAATCCAATCAAAAAAATCGTAGGTTATTATATAGTACATATATTAAACAATACTCAGTTTTAATTTGAAGTCGAAAGTTAATTTCTCGCTGAGTTACGATGTCAGCAATTTTGAAAAATGTTGTTTCGAGAATAACGCGTTTAAAGGGGTATTCTAGTCTAGAAATCAAATTTTGGGCAGTTTTCTGAATTTTATTTAAAAAAAACCGAAACAAATTTTTACTATTCATTTTTATGGTGTTTCTATTGATATTTTAAGAATACAAAAAAAAAAATTTACAAAAAAATATTAAAAATTAAAATAATTAGAGGGGGGAGAGACAGGTGTAAAAAAATGGCGCATCCTGGTGACATTGATCCTGACTCTCCTGGTGGTCTGAAAAAAAAATTAAATTCTTTGTCAGTAACAGCATCTTTACCCCTTACTCCCTCAGAAAACATGAAAACAATTTTTTTTTTTGAAAAATGGCAACTGTCTGAAAATAAAAATCCTTTTTACGCTTTTTTTTTTTGAAATTCCTGAATTTTTTAAAATATTAAAAACAAAAATTTTGACACGATGATGGTAGGAACGATAAAAAATTATATAAAAAAGGTTCACAAAAAATTTCGAGTAAATCGGTTGTATAGAACTTGAGGTAATGCCGGTACCGTGTGGAAAAAAGTAGTTTCGAGAATAATGCGTTTAAAGTTTCACATACATATGTATGTTTGCACTTGCGAGCATTAGCTCATTACAACTCTGTCATTCAAAAACTATTCAAGATAGCTTGCCGATTTCACAGGATATTTTTGGAAGTATAAGCTACCGAAAAAGTAAAAAAAAAAAATTTTTTTCAAGTGTTACAGGTATAGCCTCTTAAATTACCGCTGAAAATGTTTAAATGAAAAAAAAAAATTATCAGAGAGCGATGGGGGAAAGATTTGATTATGATTTGACTAATTTTTCTTTTTTTTAATTTCGGAGTTATGGTGAAGACCGCAAAGTGTTTTTTCTCAAGATTTTCTGGGGAAGTCTCTTTTACCGGCTTATGCCAAAGACCAGCATAAAATTACTCAATCCATATTAAAATTAACGTGAACTTTAAGAACTTACAACTGTGCCCATATAAAGATAAACAATTTTAGTTGCTGCAGAGATGTTTTATCCACTGATTAACAAAAGGAGACCAGCGCAATTAAACAAATTGAAAATTTTAATTAATTCACGTCAGATCGGTCATTTTATACACTGTGCGGAGTCTATTCGACAATTATTAGATTAATGGATTACAGGTGCTGAATACGCATTGACATTCTCCGATATATTGTTGGACCTTAATTTATTTTCCTAGACGTATACTTGGTTTTCGCTTGAAATAGGAAAATTCATTATTTTCTGCTGACTAACTGAATTGCCTTACCTTTCTGCAACGTCGGTTTTTTTACGCAAGTTCTATGTCTTGACTGCATCAGAATCGTCCATCATAAGAAATTTGGAAATGTGCGGGGCCGTTGCTATTATCCTTCATTAGCTGGGTCACTATCAGAAAAATTTCTGCTTTTACGAAATCATTGAGTCAGTGGTCATCTTGGGGATACAGGAGACAAATCAATATATCAAATGAGCCGGAATATACAGCAAAAGCGCTTTGATATCTTGCAGAGAGCATTAAATGAAGCATATGAAATTTAAATTAAACCTACATGTACATATTTTAACTGAGAAAGCTACGTTCTTACGGAGCAATAGTTGATATTATTATGTTTCATTAATTTTTATACCATTTTATGAATAAATCATATTTAAGAATTGATTTAATCAATCTACAAAGTTGTCTGATATTAATATAAAAATTACTTAATTCTATTGACGGTATCCTGACAAATATAAGCACATTTTTGGCACCACAACACGTGCCTACCGCGCGAGATAATGCGCTAACCAACAATGTCCTTCAGTAAATTGATTGTTCAAATTCAGGCACGAAAAAGTAGCTACTCATAGAGATTTAGTGTTTTCTGTTAGCTGTAATATTATGGCAGGCTCTGCCCTCTGCCCACTGAACAGTGACTTTTACGGATATAAAGGCGACTCAACCATGGCTTGTGGATTATTATAGCTCCAAATGCGATAAATTTTTGTATTGGTGTACCTATCCAACTAGAAGTGAAGTTCGCCTCTGAATGAAATTTTCTTATTTTTTATGAGTTCCATGTGGTAATGAAGAAAAAGAGAAAGTGTTGGAAGTACTGAAAATCGAGCCTATCTATCCCAAAAAATAATAATATGCGACGCAGCGAAATCGACAATACTAAAAACATTTTTGTTTATCTCTTTACTGGCCAAGAAACTTGTTTACGCATTTAACTTAATTATTTATCTACAGGAATTTATCTCATTTTCTCTCAGCGTAAAAAATTCCAAGTAAAACTGAAGATCTGTTGGCACAATAACCCTTTTATTTATTGTTTTTAGACGTGGAGAGTCGAAAACGCGACACAAAAAAGCGGAAACATAAATTTAACCTTAATGCGCGTACATACTAGAAAAAGTGATACAAGCTACTTCGCTGGTGGGTGTGTCACGCCACGTCTTCTGATAGCACTCATTATTGGCTTCTTGCTTTTGCTGTGCACGCAGGCGAATTAAAGCAGAAGCGAAATTATGCAAATAAGTGCACATGCATAACTTTGCATCAACTTCACTCGACTTGGCCCCAACTTCGTCCAGCTGAGCGCTGAGTGGTGTGGCATGCCATAGCGAGTAATCTCAGTCTTTTCCAGCTACAATCGACCAATTTTCTTCTGCTCTTACGCAAATGAATTGCACTTTTTCGCAACTTCAACAAGCAATTATGGAAATGTCTTTGATCGTTGCCTTAGCGCAGCCAATGTTAACGCCAAAGGGGACGCGAACTATTTTCTTCGCAGCGTGTCTAACAGCCACGAACTTCTCGCTGCATTCGCTTTAAGTCGGTTCAATTTGTTCCTTTGTGCACTGAGCTGGCTTGACTTTTTCAACCCTGACACTATGTTAGGATTTAATCATTTTTAAAATTCAATTTTTGTTGTAACTATTTAGCTTTTGTTCTTCGCGAAAGTTTTTGGGGTTAATGAATTTATTTAAGGTGAACTTTATTAAGTTTTGTGAGAGGTTCTTTTAGTAGTAATACTCAAGTACTGTAGGCATATTAGACAAAAACACAAGTTCATGATTATTAACTCAGCTCAGTATGGATAAATGAAATAATACAAACTTAATTAAAGTCCTACTTTTACTAACTGGGAGTACTTAAAATAGCTTTAAATTCGTATAATCGAGGAAAGATAAAAATGATCGGACCAAAATATTCACATTTATCGCCTAAACAACAGTTCAAAACTTTCACACGTTTATTGTTAGATCTGATTTAAATTTAATAGACTACTTAAAAAACATTGTTGGATTATTGGGGATTCAATGGTGCAACCTTCATCTACAACTGAAGGAGGGTGAAACTCTGCCGAAGTATTCGCTCATGCTGTATTATAATCAAAGTCTTTATAATCATTTTAGCAGTTCTAAACTCATAAATGGACTTGCTTAGACCCCTCAATATATAATATGAGATCTTCAAAAAAGTAATTATTTGTAATACAAATTTTAATAAATTTTGCAAAAAAAAATCATTATTTGAAATTTTAATCAAATTATCTCAGCTTTATTTCACCAGTTAATTCGCAGCTACATATTTGTAAGTGCATTAAACCGAATGGCGACCCTTGACACGCACACACGGTAAAGCGAGCAGCGAGCGTATTAACCCAGCTGCATATGGCTTCACGCGCTTGATCGTCTACTTCAAAAGTGAAATGGGCATTAATTAGGCTGCAATCCGATTGTCGGTCTGCTTCGTACTTGCAGCGAAAATGGCCAACTCTTATCTGTGCTCCGGTGGCCGCTCCAGAGTTAAGAGCGTTATACATATTTAATAAGCGCGACCTCTTCCGATCTTCCACTCGTTCGCTCATTCGCAAACGCATGTGTGTGTAAGTTAACATACGCAGAATTGCATTTAAAAGTCAATCAAGCGCCGAGATCTTTCAGGAAATTAAAGGGAAATATTACTGTGACTTATTATTGGTACTTTAATCGCTCAGATATGGAGAATTGCTGGCCAAAGAGCGATTGCTTTTCGCTTACAACAATAAATTATTACAACATTAATCTTGCGGTTAATGCACGCGTTTATATGTGTATGTATATGTACTATATTGGTGTGTTGCTGCATGCGCGGTAAGACAGAAGTGATTACGTAACAGCGGAAGTATTAATGCAAATATCTTTTTTTAACGCGCTTCTTCCATTTTACGCTATTCATATTCGAATTCGAATTGTTTCAATGCTACGCCGCTCTCATAACTGTAATAACTTGCAACAATTCATTTTCATGCCGTTTCTCTGGCACTTTCATTCTGCAGTAAGGAATGGTGGGGCTTATTTAAATGTTGGTAGTGTAAATGGCTGTTAAATAAAAACTATGTAGAAATCGGTTGAGATTTATAATTGGTGCTACTATAAAATATAATAAAACCAATTGCCACGTTTTTGCGAAAATGAAAAAATCTATTGAATGACTGGTAATGTCTGAACTTATATTACTACCGTTGAATTATGTAAGTAGGGTAAGTATACTGTATTATATGCTTAGGTATAGAGGTGTTTCTGACGTTGATGAAGGTGACACAGTCATCCGACCGCATGTCCCTGTGGTTAATAAAAGTTTTTTGAAATATAAAACTAAGAAAACATCCCAAGTTTTGAGCATATCCCGTGAAAGATCCTCGCTCGGTCAAAATATTTTACTATTATATCTCCATATGGACTGATTTTATTTATTGTGAACACTTATGTACAAATATTTACTAAATGGCAAAATTGGTGTTCGCTTCCGTCGGTTAAATCTGCACTCACACTCTGAAGTAGCGTACCTTTATTAGGCTAGTGAGGATTGCAATTCCTGTTCTATAATTGTAGTGTAGATAAGTGCCGTGTCATGAGTTGCAGCTCACTGAGAGAGAATTAGTGCCACAAAATGTGGACCACGACCTTTTTGTCCTAGGAGATCCTAAACGGATTTTATTAATTCGAATGGCTCGGAGAGGACCTTCCTAATTTTGTCGTGGTTGATGATTGTGCCCAATGTTATTCTGCATAATTGTATGTTCGCAGGGTCACCAACAGGACGTTGAATAGGCAGCTCCCATTCGTATTCAGTGCTGTCGAAAGTGGCTTTCAAATCGATAAAAAAAAAATCTGATCTATAGTATATTTGCCAGTTCGAAAACCACATTGAAAAGATGCAATCAGTTTATTTACCAGGAGTAGAAATCATCCACATAATACTAGGGGAAATACTTTATATGAAATTGGGGTCGTACACGTAAGCGATAAATAATATCGAAGAAAATTTAACCACGAATTGTATGAGCTCTTCGGCGATCTAACGAATGCGTTGTCGTTATGTCGTCAGACTATATCGTTCGCATGGAAGATGATGGCACCAGCGAAGGAACAAGTGCATAACGATCTGTCTATACTTGGCATGCACAACTAACGTGACATCGCAAGGGACAGAGATAAGTGGCAAAGTTTTTTGTTCTCGACTCAGACCTTCCCATCGTTATAGTGCCATAGTCTTCATATTAAATGCATCGGTTGCGTTTGGCTATATGATACCGAAAATCTATTACGATGTTACAAGCCTACCCTTAATACGAAGTGCCGGTGGGATTTTAAATTTCCAGTAGGAACAGTCATCGTCGCTGAACTACGGACCCATAATGGGCGGCTTGTCAGCGTCTGTTCACCATGCTAGGTGCAGCTGATATTACAACGTGACCGGTACACAGCGCGGCGCACTGGGAGTCCCTGGATATCTTGACAGCGATGTCTCCGCTGGTAGGATGGAAAAGGTGGTGTGAGCTTGCTCTGCCGAGGTGTTAGCCAGGTGGTGTATCAGTAAACAGCCACTTCGGTCCCTGGTCAGGGAGTGTGCATTGGGCGCAGGAGTAGTAGCCTGTGTTGCCCCGGGCCAGCGCCGGTCCGTCCGTGTTTTCCGGGACTGGTAAAGCGAAGGACAGGCCTTAGGGAACTGGGGTAGGAGCATAGACTCCGAAGGTACTCCCGTTCCTGTCTACTTCGGCCTGCCCCCCGATGCGATTTAAAAAACAATCAAATGGAGAATAATTTAAGAAAATACACCAAAACTAATAGCAGAAATGTACAAGACTGCCTGATGAGCAACGGCAATCAAAGCCCTGGCACCATGAAACAGATTTATCCAGGAAAACGCCGACCATTAGCGAAGAAGACCCCTTCAAACGTGCACCAAGATTGATGCGATCACCAAAACAGGCGCTAGTGGGTAAGAGCAAGGTCGTCACCATCTGCGCTGCAAGATAGCACAGCTCAATCGCAACCAACTCAACCGAAGGGTGATATTATTAGGGGAAATGATCAAGAGGCTAACAGAAGCAATAAAACTGCCTCAACGATCGTTTAATAATCAAATCCGTGACCTACTCACTTCTGTGACGAGACTCCACGCACGCGCCCAAAGCGAGTACAACAGAGTCAAGGAAAGCAGACGAAATGCTCTCCTAAAACTCACAGGAACAAACTCAACGTTGAAAAGACTCAGCGAGGACGAGCTGCTGACGCGTAAGACCCTGCTTAAAAAAAAATCCAATCAAGAGGAAGTCCAAAAGAGGAACACCGTGTGCAAGAGGAATGAAGTAAACATTCCTACAAAAGAACGAAAGGAAGAAACAAAGGCCTATGAATAGAAGCAGGTGAAACGAAAAATAAAAAAAAAAAAAAAATAAAAAGGCTGCTTTTGCTCCACATCCGAAGCCCGATGCAATTATCATTGCGCGCACTAGAAACATGTCGTATAGCGATTTGCTTAGAGCCGTCAAAAAGGTAGATAGAGCTTGTCAAGAACATTTCGCGGATCCGGAAAACGGTAAAAGGCGAAATACTGCTTGAAATGAAGAAAGCCTAGATGAAATACACGGGAGCATATAAAAGGGAGATATACAAAGTTCTAGGCGACCAGGCGAATAACCACGAGGTATCAGTGGAGATCAGAGACATGGACAAAATAACCACCAAAAAAGACATAGCAGTGGCAATCTTCTTTTTCTTAATGGGCGTAGACACCGCTTACGCGATTATAGCCGAGTCAACAAAAGCGCGCCAGTCGTTTCTTCTTTTCGCTACGTGGCGCCAGTTTGATATCCCAAGCGAAGCCAGGTCCTTCTCCACTTGGTCCCTCCAAAGGAGTGGAGGTCTTCCTCTTCCTCTGCTTCCCTCGGCGGTACTGCGTCGAATACTTTCAGAGCTGGAGTGGTTTCGTCCATCCGGACAACATGACCTAGCCAGCGTAGCCGCTGTCTTTTAATTCACTGAACTATGTCAATGTCGTCGTACATCTCGTACAGCTCATCGTTCCAGCGAATGCGATATTCGCAGCGGCCAATTCGCAAAGGGCCATAAATCTTTCACAGAACCTTTCTCTCAAAAACTCGTAACGTCGACTCATCGGTTGTTGTCCGATGTTGCCTCTGCACCATATAGCAGGACCGGAATTATGACGGGCTTATAGAGTTTGGCTTATGTTCGTCGAGAGAGGACTTTACTTTTCAATTGCCTACTCAGTCCGAAGTAGCACCTGTTGGCAAGAGTTATCCTGCGTTGGATTTCCAGGCTGACATTGTTGGTGGTGTTAATTCTGGTTCCTAAATAGACGAAATTATCTATAAATTCAAAGTTTTAAATGTCAACAGTGACGTGAGTGCCAAGTCGTGAGTGCGACGACTGTTTGTTTGATGACACTAGATATTTCGTCTTGCCCTCGTTCACTGTCAGACCCTTTGCATTGCTTCCTTGTCCAGCCTGGATAAAGCAGAATTAACGGCGCCCCAAGATGTTGGGGCCAGAGTCGTACATAGCGGTAGGACCCCTCTCTTAAGGAGCTGCTCCGCACTGAGGAGAGAGAGGAAAGAAAGCGGCACTGGCGGCAGGCAGCGAGTATGCGCCACGCCAAGCTGCTCTAGGAGGGTATAATATCTCCAGGTTTAAAAAACTAATTAACCTCCCCGGTGAGAAACTCCGTCTCCTCGTCGCAATTTACACAGGACACTGTGAGCTCAGGAAGCACCTGTCAAACATGGGCATGGTCTCCTGTGCTAACTGCCGGTTCTGCGACCTGGAACAGGAAACACTAGCATACCTAATCCTGGAAGAAGGCTTAAGGCCCTGGATTCCGTTTATATCAGCAGGGATCACTTCACCTCACTAGAGCCTGGCAATCTACTGGAATTGTTCCGGCTGCTGCGGCTCTGGGAGGTCATGTGATATAGGAGAGGGCACAATAGACCCTAGGTCGCGGTGCATTACCTCAATTAAAATTATTGTTCTTCTTATATCATCGGCATACGCCAGTAGCTGCACACTCTTATAAAATGTTGTACCTGCCCGATTAAGTTCTGCAGTTGGAACTATTTTCTCCAGCAGCAGATTGAAGTAGTCGATGCTGGCAATACGCTCACAAATTAAAGAGCTTAGTTCCTTTGACGTAAATGCGATCAAAACCATTAGCTGCCTTCCCGCAGCGGACTCAAGACGGCTGCTTGACGCTCATAAGTTTGAGATTGCATGGATGGTCTGCAGAATAAGGGAAAAGCCGAACCTAAGAAAGTGTTTCAGGTGCCTGGAATATGGCCATCTGGTGAGGGCATGTACGAGTGAGGAAGATTGAAGCACATGTTGTGCTAAATAAGGTGAAAAGGGACATTTCGCAAGGAGGGTGATAAAAGCCCATCGTGTGCAGCATGCAAAAGCAGCGGGAAAAAGGAGACCGGACACCGGATCGGAAGTGTAGGAAAAGGCACAGCATAACCCAAAGGCCCGCATACTGGTGGAACGAGGAGATCTCCACATTGAGAAGCGAATGCCATAAAGCGAGACGTCTTTGCCACACCATACAAAATTGCGAGAAAATTTCATAAGAAAACGTAAAGAACTCAAGAAGGCTTTCAAAAAAAGTAAGACTTCGAGTTCTAAGGAACGAGAGTCCATGGGGTGACGCGTATAAAATAGTGATGGAGAAAATCTGAGGGGGTAAAAGTCAAGCACCAACCTGTCCGACCCTCCTAGAAAAGGAGTTGAAAACGCTTTTCCCAACGCAAGAACCCCAATCGAGTAAAACGATACGAACCATGATGGAATCTCCAATTGTAGACGAGAAAGAGATAATGGAAGTGGCGGAGAGATTTGGCAACGCAAAGGCTCCAGGACCTGCTGGCATCCTGAACAAGGCACTGAAAATTGCCATCAACCATAGCAGAACTCTACACATGATGTCTGAATGAAGGAGCTTTTCGGAAAGTTTGGAAGAAACTGCTGCTGGTTCTTCTTCTAAAGCCAAACACACCGGCGGGAGGTTATGTGCCCAGAGAGTTGCCTGTGTGTTTAGAACGGTATCGCAAGAGGCGAGTGCTATCATATCTGGTCTTATACACCGGACATAATAGCCTCTGAGTTAAGTAGAGTCTGCCGTAAACCAAACGCAATGAATAGGCGCCTATCGGTCGAGCGCAAAAGAAAAAGACAAGTCTCGATGAGTGGAAAAAGCAATAGGATGCGGCAGATAAAGGAAGATGGACATATAGATTAATTAAGAATGTATCAGCTGAATTGACAGACAGTTCTTATCGGGCCATGGCTGTTTCAGGGAATACCTACACAAATTTGGCCACGATGACGAAACACAATGTTCCTTCTGCGGAAATGTCGCAGAAAACGCAGAGCACACCTTTTTTCTCCTGCTCGAGGTAAGTAGTAGAGATAGACGACATAGAAGCGAATGACTCACATGCAGCGATCACAGATGGTGTGGGCCTAAATGAAAGAGTGAGCTGCAATAGCGCTCCTAGAATTCAGAGCGAAAGAAAGACAGCGAAGAAGGATAAGGCCACATGAATAACCCGAGCGGTAGGTCGTGAAGAGGCAGTTATCGCCCAGCTTGGTCCTGCGAAGTAGTGCTTAACGGCGGTCCCGCAGGTCCGAATACAAGCTACAGTAGCCGGAGTTAAAGGTTTAGTACGTAGGCATACTGTTTCGCAAGTCCAGCGAGCCAAGTTATTTATTACTGTCTGGGCGTGGTGTACTCTAGCGGACAATATGAATCGTGCACTTGAAATTATGAGAAGCGAATGCTGAAATTTATAAATATATTTTAATTTTAAATTACTATTCCTTTGTCTTTGAAATTAGAGAATAAAATATCATTTATTCGTTTTAGTTTGGGCAAGCAAATGCGATTCAACTAAATAAGACTCGATTTTTTGTTTCGTGGCAGGGAGTGTCTAAGCGTATGTTGGTCTGCAGCACGTTGCTGACGTTGATAAATGCTGTTATGCAAATAGAAATATTGTTTTATACTTTTATGCATGAATGCTTCGTTTATTTCTGCATAACTCCATTTTGCGAATACGCTTGACTTGAAAACTTCAAATTGACACGTAAATGTGTCATA
>CM050323.1:2541438-2583130 GCA_027475135.1 Bactrocera correcta | reverse complement strand
CTGCATTCGCTTTAAGTCGCTTCAATTTGTTCCTTTGTGCACTGAGCTGGCTTGACTTTTTCAACCCTGACACTATGTTAGGATTTAATCATTTTTAAAACTCAATTTTTGTTGTAACTATTTAGCTTTTGTTCTTCGCGAAAGTTTTTGGGGTTAATGAATTTATTTAAGGTGAACTTTATTAAGTTTTGTGAGAGGTTCTTTCAGTAGTAATACTCAAGTACTGTAGGCATATTAGACAAAAACACAAGATCATGATTATCAACTCAGCTCAGTATGGAAAAAAGTCTTGCGATATTTTCGCTAGTTGGCGCTGAAAGCGCGTAGTTCTAGTTTTATTCGTCGCATCGGGTCATGCTATACCTTTTTGGAAAGCTCATTTCACGCGCTAACACGTGTTTGATTGATTGTCGTTTATTTTAAGTCGTTCGTGAGTTATAGCGTCGCATACGGTATATTTTACAGTACTACTACGATAAAGGCAAAAATGCATCTCAAGCCGCTAATAAAATTTATGCAGTTTATGGACCCGATGTGGTTTCCGTTTCCACCGCACAATGATGGTTTCAACGTTTTCGTTCTGGTATAGGGGTGGTCGAAGATGCGCCACGCTCCGGAAGGCCCCGTCGTCGAAAATTGCGATAAAATCGCTGAATTGGTCGAAAGGGACCGGCATAGTAGCAGCCGTAGCATCGGTCTAGAGCTGGGCAAGAGTCATCAAACCGTTATAAACCATTTCAATAAATTCAATAAATCTATATACATACAAAAATAAAAATGAATCGCCAAATTGTATGTACGCTCATAACTTTCATACGACTGAAATTTGATAATTGTTTTTTTAATGTGTTCGTTGAGGATCGGGGAAGGTTTAGAAATAAAAATACCTTATACTTTTATTTAGAAAACGTCGGAAAATTGGACAATTCCAAAAAATAACTTCTTTTCATATAATTTCTTTTCAATTTTTGTTTGTTTTGTTTTTCAATATTTTGATTTTTAAATTATTTGAATCGTTCAACTTCGGTCGCTTGCTTTTTTAATTCAGCTATTCAAAAGAAAAATTTTTGAAAATTACCAACAACAGATTGAAATTTGTTACGAAGCCACGACGAGGTCGCGCTAATATCGGTCGGCGTTCTGTTTGGCATCACTTTATGGCAGCCTAAGGCAAGGCAATGCAGAAAGTACTCCCAGGATGCGATGACATATAGTACGTGCTAAATATCGTGCCGCGATAGCTACCCAGCGATCGTCACGAATTCAAAACACGACTTTTCAATCAACAGTTACGATGTTTGATGGACTTTATCTTGAATCAACGTGCTGTTAGATGCTGGATGTACTCTGTTGAGGGGCAAAGAAGAGGTTTGCCGCTTCTTCTTTTTTGGATGGTGGTTATATTAGATTAAATTGGTGCCATCATTTTTGCAGAAATTCCTGTTCCAAAGACAGATCCAGAATTATACGAAGTGGTAAAAACCAATATGGTTCATGAACATTGCGAACACCACAATCCTTCTTCGGTTTGTATGTCTGACAATAAATGCACGAAACACTATTCACGTGAATTTCTTTAGGAAACGCAAACTGGAAATGATGGATATCTACTGTATCGGCGTCGCTCAACAGACGACAATGGCAGAACATTTAGCATTCAATTTAGAGGAGTGAATATCGAAGTTGACAACACATGGATCGTACTATATTCGCCAATTTTGTCTAATTCACATTCAAAACGTGAGTATTACTTCTTCTTCTTTACTGGCGTAGACACCGCTTACGCGATTATAGCCGAGTCAACAACAGCGCGCCAGTCGTTTCTTCTCTTCGCTACGTGGCGCCAATTGGATATTCCAAGCGAGGCCAGGTCCTTCTCTACTTGGTCCTTCCAACGGAGTGGAGGTCTTCCTCTTCCTCTGCTTCCCGCGGCGGGTACTGCGTCGAATACTTTCAGAGCTGGAGTGTTTTCATCCATCCGGACAACATGACCTAGCCAGCGTAGCCGCTGTCTTTTAATTCGCTGAACTATGTCAATGTCGTCGTATATCTCGTACAGCTCATCGTTCCATCGAATGCGATATTCGCCGTGGCCAACGCGCAAAGGACCATAAATCTTTCGCAGAACCTTTCTCTCGAAAACTCGTAACGTCGACTCATCGGTTGTTGTCATCGTCCAAGCCTCTGCACCATATAGCAGGACGGGAATCATGAGCGACTTATAGAGTTTGGTTTTTGTTTGTCGAGAGAGGACTTTGCTTCTCAATTGCCTACTTAGTCCGAAGTAGCACCTGTTGGCAAGAGTTATCCTGCGTTGGATTTCTAGGCTGACATTGTTGGTGGTGTTTACGCTGGTTCCAAGATAGACGAAATTATCTACAACTTCAAAGTTATGACTGTCAACAGTGACGTGAGTGCCAAGTCGCGAGTGCGACGACTGTTTGTTTGATGACAGGAGATATTTCGTCTTGTCCTCGTTCACTGCCAGACCCATTTCTTTTGCTTCCTTGTCCAGTCTGGAGAAAGCAGAACTAACGGCGCGGGTGTTGAGGCCGATGATATCAATATCATCGGCATACGCCAGCAGTTGTACACTCTTATAAAAGATAGTACCCTCTCTGTTAAGTTCTGCAGCTCGAACTATTTTCTCCAGAAGCAGGTTGAAAAAGTCGCACGATAGGGAGTCGCCTTGTCTGAAACCTCGTTTGGTATCGAACGGCTCGGAGAGGTCCTTCCCGATTCTGACGGAGCTTTTTGTGTTGCTCAACGTCAGTTTACACAGCCGTATTAGTTTTGCGGGGATACCAAATTCAGACATCGCGGCATAAAGGCAGCTCCTTTTCGTGCTGTCGAAAGCAGCTTTGAAATCGACGAAGAGGTGGTGTGTGTCGATTCTCCTTTCACGGGTCTTTTCCAAGATTTGGCGCATCGTGAATATCTGGTCGGTTGTTGATTTACCAGGTCTAAAGCCACACTGATAAGGTCCAATCAGTTTGTTGACGGTGGGCTTTAATCTTTCACACAATACGCTCGACAGAACCTTATATGCGATATTGAGGAGGCTAATCCCACGGTAGTTGGCGCAGATTGTGGGGTCTCCTTTTTTGTGGATTGGGCATAGCACACTTAAATTCCAATCGTTGGGCATACTTTCGTCCGACCATATTTTGCAAAGAAGCTGATGCATGCACCTTATCAGCTCTTCGCCGCCGTGTTTGAATAGCTCGGCCGGCAATCCATCGGCCCCTGCCGCTTTGTTGTTTTTCAGGCGGGCAATTGCTATTCGAACTTCTTCATGGTCGGGCAATGGAACGTCTGCTCCATCGTCATCGATTGGGGTATCGGGTTCGCTTTCTCCTGGTGTTGTGCGTTCACTGCCATTCAGCAGGCTGGAGAAGTGTTCCCTCCATAATTTAAGTATGCTCTGGGCATCGGTAACTAGATCACCTTTGCGGGTTCTACAAGAGTATGCTCCGGTCTTGAAACCTTCTGTAAGCCGCCGCATCTTTTCGTAGAATTTTCGAGCATTACCCCTGTCGGCCAGCTTATCAAGCTCTTCGTACTCACGCATTTCGGCCTCTTTCTTTTTCTGTCTACAAATGCGTCTCGCTTCCCTCTTCAACTCTCGGTATCTATCCCATCCCGCACGTGTTGTGGTCGATCGTAACGTTGCGAGGTAGGCAGCCTGTTTTCTCTCCGCTGCGACACGGCACTCCTCGTCGTACCAGCTGTTCTTCTGCACTTTCCGAAAACCAATGGTTTCGGTTGCAGCTGTACGTAAGGAGTTTGAAATGCCGTCCCACAGTTCCCTTATACCGAGTTGTTGACGAGTGCTCCCAGAGAGCAGGAGTGCAAGCCGAGTAGAAAAACGTTCGGCTGTCTGTTGTGATTGCAGCTTCTCGACGTCGAACCATCCTTGTGTTTGTTGGCGTGCGTTTTTTGCTGCACAGAGGCGGGTGCGTATTTTGGCTGCAACAATATAGTGGTCCGAGTCGATGTTAGGACCTCGGAGCGCACGCACATCTAAAACACTGGAGACGTGTCTTCCGTCTATCACAACATGATCGATCTGGTTGGTGGTTTTTCGATCTGGAGACAGCCAGGTAGCTTGATGTATCTTCTTATGCTGGAATCTAGTGCTACAGATAACCATATTTCGGGCCCCGGCGAAGTCGATCAGCCTCAGCCCATTTGGGGATGTTTCCTCGTGGAGGCTGAATTTACCGACCGTAGTGCCAAAGATACCTTCTTTGCCCACTCTGGCATTGAAGTCGCAAAGCACGATTTTGACATCGTGGCGGGGGCATCTCTCATAAGTGCGCTCCAAGCACTCATAAAAGGCATCTTTGGTCACATCGTCCTTCTCTTCCGTCGGGGCGTGGGCGCAAATCAGCGATATGTTGAAGAACCTCGCTTTGATGCGGATTGTGGCTAGACGTTCATTCTCCGGAGTGAATGATAGTACTCGGCGACGGAGTCTCTCTCCCACCACGAATCCAACACCAAACTTGCGCTCCTTTATATGGCCACTGTAGTAAATGTCACAAGGACCTACTCGTCTCTGTCCTTGTCCCGTCCATCGCATTTCTTGGACGGCGGTGATGTCAGCCTTTATCTTTACGAGGACATCTACCAGCTGGGCAGCGGCACCTTCCCAATTAAGGGACCGGACATTCCAGGTGCATGCCCTCAAATCATAGTCCTTATTTCGTTTGCCATGGTCGTCATCAAAAGGGGGGTCACTCATCCGAGGCTTGTTGTTGTCTTTCATTGGGGGTGTTTTTTTTACGTGGCGGGTCCCAAACCCAGCGCACAACCCTATGCAGGGGTGTTTCGCCTTCTCACTTTAGCTCGCCTTCAAACGGATGTTCTTAGGCTACCCAGAGGATACTTGGTCAAAGACCGGAAGTCGTGAGCTGCTTGAGTCATATGTAAAAGAATCGTTTCTGGCCACTCCCAAGTGAATGGCGATCAGAGAACTTTCCTCACTTGCGTGAACTTCTACACATGACTCCAGTTTGGTGAAATCACTGAAATACGTTTGCAAATACATCACCAAAGAAAGCAACATTGCGATTATTGACCTTGAATGAGATGAGATCAGTAAGTATCAAATGGGTCGATACGTGAACTGCAACAAAGCGCTTTGTAAGATATTTACTTTTGCATTTCATGAAAGTTTTCCGACTATGGTGCGCCTCGCGGTTCAACTTCATTTAAGTCATTGCGTACTGTGAATGGTAGAGTGTTTGCAAGCCAGCAAGTACAATTACTGGAACATGATAATATCTGAAGTCAAATGATGGACAATGCGATAGCTACTCCGCATGCCACTGAATTTCACATACTTTTCGCGAAGATCATTTCGACATATCATCCTTCAAATTCGCGTCAATTAAAATGATATAGTCGATGACATTTTACATTGTATTCGCTAATGATTGGAAATGGGCAAATTTCGATTGATACTTCCATTGGTTTGATATACATTTTTCCTGCCTATTGTCAATTCACTTCAACGAAAGAAGAACTCATCACGTTTATCCCAACAATAGCAAACATAACTGCAATTGCTTGAGAGCCCGCGCAATTTTAGTTGCCTAAAATACCGATGTTAATGACTTAAACTGGAAGATTCAAAGTCAAATTCAGAAGGGTTTGCGCTCATACAAATCGATCGATCGTCTTGACAATGAAGACAAAGCCGTGAATTATCCAGTGGAATTTCTAAATTCTTTGGATAGGCTTGGAATGCCGCAGCATAATTTGCATCTCAAAGTTAGATCTGTTATTAGTATGTTTCACAATCTTCATTTATTCACCGAAACTGTGTAAAGAACCCCAATAATTGTGACGCAGTTACCGAATATAAGGGGACAGAAATTTCATTTCAAACATATTCCGTTTCCAGAGAAAATCGCATTTGTGATGGCAATCAAGAGGACAAAAGGATAGATAGATAGAAGTGTGGCATAAATCTAGAAAAGCCATGTTTTTCACACGACCAGATATACGTGGCTTGTTCACGAGTTCGAAACCCATCTTCTCTGTATATTTACGCGACAGAACAGAAAACAAAAAAAAAATTGTTTATCAAGCTGCGCTACATTAAGAAAAAAATAAATGATTTTCAACACAATATAAATTCAACTTTCTTTTCATTTCAAAACACATAAATTCACGCAGGGCAACGGCTGCGGGGTCAGCTAGTTATTCAATAAAAATACCGCAAGACTTTTTTCACAACCTAGTACAATATGAGATCTTCAAAAATGTAATTATTTTTAATACAAATTTTAATAAATTTTGCAAAAAAATTCGTTATTTGAAATTTTAATCAAATTATCTCAGCTTTATTTCACCAGTTAATTCGCAGCTACATATTTGTAAGTGCATTAAACCGAATGGCGACCCTTGACACGCACACACGGTAAAGCGAGCAGCGAGCGTATTAACCCAGCTGCATATGGCTTCACGCGCTTGATCGTCTACTTCAAAAGTGAAATGGGCATTAATTAGGCTGCAATCCGATTGCCGGTATGCTTCGTACTTGCAGCGAAAATGGCCAACTCTTATCTGTGCTCCGGTGGCCGCTCCAGAGTTAAGAGCGTTATACATATTTAATAAGCGCGACCTCTTCGGATCTTCCACTCGTTCGCTCATTCGCAAACGCATGTGTGTGTAAGTTAACATACGCAGAATTGCATTTAAAAGTCAATCAAGCGCCGAGATCTTTCAGGAAATTAAAGGGAAATATTACTGTGACTTATTATTGGTACTTTAATCGCTCAGATATGGAGAATTGCTGGCCAAAGAGCGATTGCTTTTCGCGTACAACAATAAATTATTACAACATTAATCTTGCGGTTAATGCACGCGTTTATATGTGTGTGTATATGTACTATATTGGTGTGTTGCTGTGTGCGCGGTAAGACAGAAGTGATTACGTAACAGCGGAAGTATTAATGCAAATATCATTTTTTAACGCGCTTCTTCCATTTTACGCTATTCATATTCGAATTCGAATTGTTTCAATGCTACGCCGCTCTCATAACTGTAATAACTTGCAACAATTCATTTTCATGCCGTTTCTCTGGTACTTTCATTCTGCAGTAAGGAACGGCGGGGCTTATGTAATGTCAGCAGTGTAAATGGTTATTAAATAAAAATTATGTAGAAATCGGTTGAGATTTTTAATTGGTGCTACTATAAAATATAATAAAACCAATTGCCGCGTTTTTGCAAAAATGAAAAAATCTATTGAATGACTGATAATATCTGAACTTATATTACCACCGATGAGTTATGTAAGTAGGGTAAGTATACTGTATTATATGCTTAGGTATAGAGGTGTTCCTGACGTTGACGAAGGTGAAACAGTCATCCGACCGCATGTCCCTGTGGTTCATAAAAGTTTTTCGAAATATAAAACTGAAAAAAAAATCCTAAGTTTTAAGTATTGCCCCTGAAGGATTTTCGCTCGGTCAAAATATTTTACTATCATATCTCCATATGGACTGATTTTATTTATTGTGAACACTTATGTATAAATGCTTACTAAATGGCAAAATTGGTGTTCGCTTCCGTCGGTTAAATCTGCACTCACACTCTGAAGTAGCGTACCTATGTTGGGCTGGTGAGGATTGCAACTCCTGTTCTATAATTGTAGTGCAGGTCAGAGCAGAATCAAGGGTTGCAGCTCCCTGATTTCAATGGAATAGAATACACGGAAAACTTTAATAAGAGAGAATTAGTATCACAAAATGTGGACCACGACCTTTTCCTAAAGGATCCTACACGGATTTTATTTATTCGAATGGCTCGAAGAGGACCTTCCTAATTTTGTCGTGGATGATGGTTATGGCCAACGTTATTCCGCATAATTGTACGTTCGCAGGGTCACCAACAGGACGTTGAATAGGCAGCTTCTATTCGTATTCAGTGCTGCCGAAAGCGGCTTTCAAATCGATAAAAAAAATCTGATCTATAGTATATTTGCCAGGTCGAAAACCACATTGAAAAGATGCAATCAGTTTATTTACCACTAGTAGAAATCATCCACATAATACTAGCGGAAATACTTTATATGAAATTGGAGTCGTCCGGGTAAGCGATTGATAATATCGAAAAAAATTTAACCACGAATTGTGTGAGCTCTTCGGCGATCTAACGAATGCGTTGTCGTTATGTCGTCAGACCATGACGTTCACATGGAAGATGATGCTCCTTGAGCGAACAACAGGAACAATGGCACCAGCGAAGGAACAAGTGCATAACGATCTGTCTATACTTGGCATGCACAACTAACGTGACATCGCAAGGGACAGAGGCAAGTTGCAAAGTTTTTTGTTCTCGACTCAGACCTTCCCATCGTTATAGTGCCATAGTCTTCATATTAAATGCATCGGTTGCGTTTGGCTATATGATACCGAAAATCTATTACGATGTTACAAGCCTACCCTTAATACGAAGTCCCGGTGGGACTTTAAATTTCCAGTGGGAACAGTCATCGTCGCTGAGCTATAAGCGACCGGGGGGTCGGCAGGTCGCGGATAGCCGGACGGCCTGTAGTAGCAGGTTAGTTGCGAAATAAGTTTAAAGGAATATGCAATCTCCGAAGAGAAGCAGCGGGAGTATAGGTTGCGGTATTTAAGCCGACAAAACCGTTGAAACTCCTGTGACAGTGGGAGAATCTACACCGCCACCTGCAAGGGCATGTTGTGTAATAAAAAAAATCGAGGCGCGACGGACCCATAATGAGCGGCTTCTTGGTCAGCGTCTCCGCTGGTAGGATGGAAAAGGTGGTGTGAGCTTGCTCTGCCGAGGTGTTAGCAGGGTGGTGTATCAGTAAAGAGCTACTTCGGTCCCTGGTAGCCTGTGTTGCCCCGGGCCAGCGCCGGTCCGTCCGTGTTTTCCGGGACTGGTAAAGCGAAGGACAGGCCTCAGGGAGTTGGGGTAAGAGCATAGCCTCCGAGGGTACACCCGTTCCTGCCTACTTCGGCCCGCCCTCCTACACACGATGCGCTTTAAAAAACAATCAAATGGAGAATAATTTGAGAAAATACACCAAAACTAATAGCAGAAGTGTACAGGACTGCATGATGAGCAGCGGCAATCAAAGCCCTGGCACCATGTTTTTAGAAACAGATTTATCCAGGAAAACGCCGACCATTAGCGAAGAAGATCCCTTCAAACGTGCACCAAGATTGAAGCGCTCACTAAAAAAGGCGCTAGTGGGTAAGAGCGAGGTCGTCACCATCTGCGCTGCAAGATAGCACACCTCAATCGCAACCAACTCAACCGAAGGGTGATATTATGTCTGAACTAGGGGAAATGATCAAGAGGCTAACAGAAGCAATAAAACTGCCTCAACGATCGTTTAATAATCAGATCCGTGACCTACTCACTTCTGTGACGAAACTCTCCGCACGCGCCCAAAGCGAGTACAACAGATTCAAGGGAAGCAAACGAAATGCCCCCCTAAGACTGAAAGAAACAAACTTATCGCCGAAAAGACCCAGCGAGGACGAGCAGCTGATGCGTTAGACCCCGCCTTAAAAAAAGACAGCTAGGAAGAAGTCCAAAAGAGGAACACCGCGTGAAAGAGGAATGAAGAAAACGTTCTTACAAAAGAACGAAAGGAAGAGGAAAAGGCAAATGAATAGAAGCAAGTGAAGCGAAAACACAAAACCCGATTTAAAAGGATGCTTTTGCTCCACGTTCGAAGACCAATGCAATTATCATTGCGCGCACTGGAAAAATGTCGTATAGCGATTTGCTTAGAGCCGTCAAAAAGGAAGATGCTCTGAAAGAGCTTGGCGAGAACATTTCGCTGATCCGGAAAACGGTAAAAGGAGAAATACTGCTTGAAATGAAGAAGAAAAAACACGGGAGCATATGAAAGGGAGATATGCAAAGTTCAAGGCGACCAGGCGAAATAAGAGCTCTAACTCATGAGGTATCATTGGAGATCAGAGACCTGGACGAAATAACCACCAAAAAAAACATAGCGGTGGCAATACGCTCACAAATTAAAGAGCTTAGTTTCTTTGACGTAAACGCGATCAAAACCATTAGCTGCCTTCCCGCAGCGGACTCAAAACGGCTGCTTAACGCTCATAAGCTCAAGATTGGATGGGTGGTCTGCAGAATAAGGGAAAAGCCGAACCTCAGAAAGTGTTTAAAGTGCCTGGAATACGGCCATCTGGTGAGGGCACGTACGAGTGAGGAAGATCGAAGCACATGTTATGCTAAATGTGGTGAAAAGGGACATTTCGCAAAGGAATGCGATAAAAGCTCATCGTGCGCAGAATGCATAAGCAGCGGGAAAAAGGAGACCGGACACCGGATAAGAAGTTGGAGTGTCCCCTATATCAAGCGGCGTGTAAAAAGACAAAAAGAGAGTTGTCCAAATCAACCGAAACCATTGTGAAGCGGCTCAAGAGCTGCTGAAACAAACAATATTCGAAGAAAAGATAGATGTGGAATGGACAATTGAATGGGGTAGTGCTATACAAACAGACGGGGTAATGCCCTACTCAAAGCATTTTGTATGTTAGATGCCGTGCTGCTCAATACCGGCGGTATAAATACTTTCGAAAAGAATGGACGCGGATCGGTTATCTATTAACACATTCGCTAGCAGCACGCTGGCTCGATCTGCAAATTGGAAGGTGTGCGACTTTGACACACATAGCGATCACCTAGCCATCTTTCTAGAAATCCGCAAATAAATACAAACTGGATTCAGCGTAAAAAAATTGCAGAAAAAGGGATGGAAGGTGGAAACGTTCGATGGAGAAATTTTCAAAATTATATTGGATATGAACCTAGATGGTGCAACCAACGTTGAGCAACAGGCTGAAAAACTGGTGAAGCACAAAAGTAAAGCCTGTGATGTGTAGGAAAAGGCATAACATAACCCAAAGGCCGAAATACTGGTGGACCGAGAAGATCAGCACATTGAGAAGCGAATGCGAATGCCTCTGCCAAAGAAGCCAAGGTACGCCACACCATACAAGATTGGATTCAAAAGAAAACGTAAAGGACTAGGAAGTCTTACTTCTTGTCTTCGAGTTTTAATACACTATGTAAAAAGGTGGACGAGAATCCGAGTGGTGACGCGTATAAAATAGTGATGGCGAAAATCAGAGGGGGTAAAAGTCAAGCACAAACCTGTCCGGCCGTCCTAGAAAAGATGGTGAAAACGCTTTTCCCAACGCAAGAACCCCAATCGAGTAGAACGATACCAACCATGATGGAATCTCCAATTGTAGACGAGAAGAAGGTAATGGAAGTGGCACAGAGATTTGGCAAAGCAAAAGCTCCAGGACTTGATGGCATCCCGAACAAGGCACTGAAAATTGCCATCAACCAAAGCATAGTTTTCCTGGAAGTTTGGAAGAAGCAGTGGCTGGTTCTTCTTCAAAAGCCAAACAAAACGGCGGGAGAGCCGAGTGCGTATCGTCCACTCTGCATGATCGACATGATGGCCAAAATACTGGAAAGACTGATTTTCACACGTCTAGAACGCCTTTAGAAGAAGAATCTCCTGGGTTGTCTGAAAACCAATTTGGATTTTGAACACATCGATCTACTTTAGCAGTTGGAAAAATGACGGACATTGCGACCAAAGCCATAGAGGGCACCAGATGAATGCATGGAGATAAAAACTACTGCGCAGTTGTTACGCCGGACATGAAAAACGCTTTTAACTCGGCATACTGGCCACATATACTGAGAGCATTAGAGGCAAGAAAAATACCGGGGTATCTTCTGAGGACAAATAGCAGCTATTTGTCTGACAAACTAATGCAGGTCCAACAACCTACACGGTGACAGGTGGAGTACCACAGGGCTCCGTAGTAGATCCACTACTTTGGAATGTGCTGTACGACGGTTTATTACGATTACCGCTGCCAAAAGAAGCACAGATAATTGGCTATGCGGACGACATTGCCGTTACGATCGTAGCTAAGCAATGAGATCGTGTCGAAAATTAAAGACTGGCTTACGAGTACCAAGCAGCATCTTTCAGGTGAAAAAAACAGAGGCAGTACTCATCACGAACAGAAAAAGGCTAGAAACGGTCACCTTGAATATTGACAGATATAACGTTGTAAGACTTGTGTCAACAGCAAAAGCTGTGTCCACGTCTTGTGCTCTGAGAGTTGCCTGTGCGTTTAGAACGGTGTCGCACGAGGCGAGTGCCATCATACCTGGTTTTATGCCACCGGATATAATGGCCTCTGAGTTAAGTAGAGTCTGCCGTAAAACAAAAGCAATGAATAGGGCCTAACTGTCGACGAGAGCAAAAAGGAGAGGAAGACAAGTCTCGATGAGTGGCAAAAGCAATGGGATGCGGCAGATAAAGGAAGATGGACATATAGATTAATTAAGAATGTATCAGCTGAATTGACAGACAGTTCTTATCGGGCCATGGCTGTTTCAAGGAGTACATACACAAATTTGGCCACGAAGACGAAACACAATGTTCCTTCTACAGTAATGCCGCAGAAAACACAGAGCACGTCTTTTTTCTCCTGCCCGAGGTATCTAGTAGAGAGAGACAACCTAGAAGCTAGTGAGTCACATGCTGCGATCACAGCTGGTGTGGGCTAAAATGAAAGAGTGGGCCTCAATAGCGCTCCCAGACCTCAGAATCAGAACGAAAGACAGGCTGGGTCCTGCGAAGTAATGCTTAACGGCGGTCCCGCATGTCCGAATATAAGCTACAGTAGCCGGAGTTAAGGGCTTAGTATGTAGGCATACTGTTTCGCAAGTCCAGGGTAGTTAATTATTACTGTCAGGGCGTGGTGTAATCTAGCGGACAATATGAATCGTACATGCTACCAGATTCCCTCTGCGGAAATAATTAAAAAAACTCTTAATACGAATCTAGATAAAACGCCATGTTAATTTTATTACGGCACTTGAAAATATGAGATGCGAGTGCTGACATTTGTAAATCTATATATGTATGTACATAAATAAAAATGAATCGTCAAAATGTACATATGTACGCTCATAACTTTCATACGACTGAACCAAATTTGATAATTCTTTTTTTTTAAATGTTTGTTGAGAATCAGGGATGGTTTCTGCGGAGAAAAAAATTCGAATAATTGCAAAGTCCGCAATAGGATAGTTCCAAAAAGTAACTTTTTTCCATAAACATTTTTTTTTTTCATTTTTTGTTTGTTTTGTTTTTCATTATTTTGATATGTAAATTATTTGAATAGTTCAATTTCGGTCGCTTGCTTTTTTATTCCGGCTATTCAAAAGAAAAATTATTGAACATTAATTAGTGAAAACTTTACGTGTGTTTCACACAAAGAGGTCAATTGCTGATTGAAATTTGTTACAAAGCCACCAAGAGGTCGCTCTAATATTGGTCGGTGTTCTTTTTGCCATCAAAGTATGGCAGCCCAAGGCAAGACAAGACAAGAAATTCTCCCAAGACGCGGTTAATCAGCAAGCGATCGTCGCGAAGTCACAGCAAGACTTTTCTAACAACAGTTACGATGTTTGATTGACTATATCTTGAAGCAACGTATATGTGGTGCTGTTGAATGCTTGATGTACTCTCTTGAGTGGCAAAAGAAAGAACCAGCATTATATGAAGTGGTGGAAACCAATATGATGCATGGACCTTGCGGACATTACAATCCCTTTTCGTTTTGTGTGTCTGACAATAAATGCTCGAAACACTATCCATGTGCTTTTCTTTCGGAAACACAAACTGGAAATGATGGATATCAACTCTATCGGCGCCGCAAAAATCAGGGCACAACATTCAGCATTCAACTTAGAAAAGTTAATATCGAAGTTGACAACACATTGATCGTACCATATTCATCATTATTGTCTAATTCACATTCAAAACTCATATCATATTTCAGTTTGCTGTAATCGATAAAATACGTTTGTAATTACGTCACCAAAGGACGCAACATGGCGGTTATTGGTCTTGAACGATACGGTCGATACGTGAACTGCAATAAAGCGCTTTGTAGGACATTTACTTCTGCATTTCATGAACGTTTTCCGACTGTTATGCGTCTCGTAGTTAATTTGGAGAATGGC
Source organism: Bactrocera correcta (assembly GCA_027475135.1). NCBI lineage: Eukaryota > Metazoa > Arthropoda > Insecta > Diptera > Tephritidae > Bactrocera > Bactrocera correcta. Next base: position 2,569,045 of record CM050323.1, on the reverse strand, counting down.
CAAAGAGTGTATTTCAACCCAGAGAATACAGTACAGCATAACATTGACGAGTTTTTTCTCAACTTTCATCACTGATCCGTTTGTGAGAACTTGCTCTATTCGGAAATACCTTGATATTATGCATGGAATGCATCGTCGAAGAAATAGTTATGCAGAAGTTCTCTACTAATGCATTGGCACGAATTTACACAATCCACCCGAAAAACGACGATTGTTTCTACCTTCGGTTGCTATTGATTAATGTACGCGGTTCAACTTTATTTGAGTCATTGCTTACTATGAATGGTTCGATGTGTTTGCTGGAACACGGTAATCACTGAAATGAAAATGAAGTTCGCATACTTTTCGATGTAAAAATTGAATATGGTACAATTTTGGTTGATACTTCAGGTGGTTCGATGTCAGTTCCATCTTCCTTTTATCAATTCACGAAAGATGAACTCATCACAAATGTTCGGTCATTGGCCAAATTATCGTAACTACGATTCCTTAAGTACACGCGCAAAATTTTAGCTGCCAAAAATGCAGATGTTGTTGACTTAAACTGGAGATTCAAATTCAAGTTCCGGGAGACTTGCACTCATAAAAATCGATCGATCGTCTTTACAATGAAGACGACGCCGTGAATTATCCAGTGGTATTTCTAAATTCTTTGGACAGGCTTGGTATGCCACCGCATCATTTGCGTCTCAAAGTAGGATCCGTCGTTATTATGTTTCTGCGTAATGGAACCCGACTGATTGTGACGCACCTATCGATTACAAGGGGGAGAATGCTTCATTCTACGAGTTCTTTTGAGTTCTAACGAATTCCCATTTCAGTTCAAACGTATTCCGTTTCCAGTGAAAATTACATTTGAGATGACAATCAACAGGACCTATAGATAGTCGCATAGTGTGAGGCATAAATTTGGAAATGCTATGTTTTTCACAGGGCCGTGGCGTGCTCACGAGTTGGAAAACCATCTTTTCTGTACCCCGGAACGGAAACCAAAAAATGTTGTTTATAAAGATGCGTTACATTGAAAAAAAAAGAAAAATAGATTTAACTTTCTTTTCATTTCAAAATGCATAATTTCACGCAGGACAACGGCTACGGGGTCAGCTAGTCTCATATATAAAAATGAAACCGTTTTCGTTGTCACGGCACCACGCGTGAATGGCTAAATCGATTTTGCAGATTTTTTGTTGTTGTATTTGTTATTATTAGGAGAAGGTTCTTATTTAAGAATAAATTACAAAAGTTGCTGGGAAACTCCTAAAAACAGTCCTTTTCTTTTTCCTATGCAAACGTTTTATTTTGTATATACATACTTATGTACATACATATGTAAGTAAAAATGATTGTTTGTTTGTTAGTAACGCTAACGAGAACGGCGGAACCAACCTTCATGAAAGCAGAAGTTGTTCGCTGTCGATCTGAAAGGGTTAGATATAAAAAAAAAACCATATAGTACATACTTTTCATAAGAAAAGTCGAAAAATTGGAAATTTCCAAAAAGTGACTTTTCATACAATTCTTTTTTGTTTTGTTTTTCAATATTTTGATTTGTAAATTATTTGAATTGTTCAATTTCGCTTGCTCTTTTATTCTGGCTATTTAAAAAAAAAAATTTGAAAATTATTCAGTGAAAACTTTATATATGTTTCAAAAGAAGGGATCAATTAAAGATTGAAATTTGTTACGAAGAGGTCCCTCTAATATCGGTCGGTGTTCTTTTTGCCATCACCGCCAAGGCACATGAACGAGTATTCCCAGGATGCGATGACATACATGTGGAATTATGGATCGGGGTCTATCAGCAAGCCATCGTAACGTTGTCTCAGCACGACTTTTCAAACAACATTTACGATGTTCTTCTTTGAATGGTGGACCACCAGATCAAATTGATGAAATCATTTCTGCGAAAATTCCTGATGCAGAGAAAGATCCAGTATCAAACGAAGTGATGAAAACCAATATGGTTCATGGACCTTGCGTTCACCACAATCCCACCATCGTACTATATTCTCCACTATTGTCTAATTCAAATTCAAAACTCATATCAATGTTTAGTATTGCAGTTTGGTGTAATCTATAAAATTCGTTTGTAAGTACGACACCAAAGGAACCAATATGGCGGTTATTGGTCTTGAACGATACGGATCATTTGCAGAATGGCTAAAGAGTGTTTTTCAACCCAGAGAATACAGTACAGCCAGCGAAAACACTTGCAACAACATTGAAATTGACATTGACGAGTTTTTTCTCAACTTGCTTCAGTGATTCGTTTGCGAGAACACTGCTCTATTCGGAAATGCCTTGATATTATACATGGAATCCTCGAAGAAATAGTTACGCAGAAAGCAAGGCCAACCAGTATATTGACATCCAGGTGTGTTCTCAACTAATTCCTGAGGACGAATTTACAAATCCACCCGAAAAACGACGATTGCTAATACCTCCGGTGGCTATTGATAAATGTACGTGGTTAAATTTCATATGAGTCATTGCGCACTGTGAATAGTAGAGTGTGTGTAACTTTTTGAGAAGCATGCAAGCAATTACAATTGCTGGAACATGATAATAAATATAATCAAACGATGGACGATTCGATAGCTATTTCGCATGCCACTGAAGTTCGCACACTTTTCGCGATGGTCATTTCGACATATCAGCCTTCAAATCCGCGTCAATTTTGGAATACGAACAAAATTACATTGCGTAAGACATTTTACATCGTATTCGATAAGAATTGGAAATAGGCAAATTTCGGTTCCAGTGGTTTGATATCAATTCCACCTCCCTTTTTTCAATTCACTTCAACGAAATATGAACTCATCACTAATGTTTTTGCCAAATTGGCCAAATTATCCTAACTACGATTGCATGAATGCGTGCCAGTTATACGTGGCGTGTTCCCGAGTTTCTTCTCTGTACATTTACGCTCCAGAATAGAAACCAAAAAATTTTGTTTATCAAACTGCGTTACATTGAAAACAATTTAGAAAAATCGAAAACAAAAGATTTTTAACACAACGTAAATTCAACATTCTTTTCATTTCAAAACACATAATTTCACGCAGGACAACGGATGCGGGGTCAGCTAGTATACTTTAATTTTAAATTACTTTTCCTCTGTCTTTGAAATTAGAGAATAAAATATCATTTATTCGTTTTTAGTTTGGGCAAGCAAATGCGATTTAACTAAATAAGACTCGATTTTTTGTTTCGTGGCAGGGAGTGTCTAAGCGTATGTTGGTCTGCAGCACGTTGCTGACGTTGATAAATGCTGTTATGCAAATAGAAATATTGTTTTATACTTTTATGCATGAATGCTTCGTTTATTTCTGCATAACTCCATTTTGCGAATACGCTTGACTTGAAAACTTCAAATTGACACGTAAATGTGTCATATATGTACACAGCTACTATATACGGCGTCAAATACATACATATATATGGATATCGGTGGTTGGGTATTGCTCAGTATTTTATGAACTTCGTATGTTAGACTTCAGAGGAATTTAGACTTGCAATACTCACTCTCGAATACAACACATATATGTATATATATGGTACATAGGCAACATAAGCAAACATACATATATAGTACATACATATGTATATATATGTATATACTACCACGCATGAGGATGGCAGCATAATTTGTATGCATAAGCATTGTAATGTAGTATTTGCAATATTGTAATGCGCATTGACACAATGTGACAGCTGTGAAATGCTTGAGATGATGCGAAACCAGAAAACGAATAACGTAGGGAACGAAGAACTGAACCCACAAACCCGATATAATACACACACCTTTATAATACGAGTATACGTAGGTATGTATGCTTTACAAACACTTGTATATAAATATTTGGCATGAAAAATTTACGAAGTGAATGTGCAACAACTGTGCGCTTTACACATTCTGACAGTCTGTCACAAGTATGTTTGTCTGTATGTGTATGTGCGTGGTATGATTTGGTTGCACTCTACTCTGAGTTTGCCATTTGCAGCTGATGCAATGCTATATTCACAATTTAAAAATACAACACACGCACACTGACGTCGTTTATATTGGTTGCACAAATGTAGTTATGCCGAATGCATTTACAATATTTACGAATGCTGATGATATTCGATCACCTGTCGTTTTTTCTCAACCATAATTTAACACTGATGACGCCATGCTGTGTTGTGGTTCGACTCTTTGTGGTGAGTTCTTTCAATGCAATAAGGGAGAGCTGGAATATGTACATATAAATATATATATATGTATGTATGCGTGTTATCGAGCGCATAAACCGCTCATTTTGGCATACGATTTATATGTGTATTAATAGAGCTCATATTTAATTTCTGTTATTATTTTAATACATTTATGAGAATACAAACGAGAAATAATTTCGTTTTCCTCAGGCTGTAAAAAATTAACCAAATTGGAAAATAAATACTTTTCAGTTGTTTTCGCAAGTATTTCTGACTACATATACGAGTATTGTAGATTCGAACTGACAGTTTTTTGAAATCGATGAGTACTTACGTTTTCCATCATCTTGAATTCTCAAGTAATCGTGTTTAAAGCTGGAACTTCCTGATGTTTTTACGGATTCTATGTGAGCGCTTACGTAGTGAAATTTTGTCATCTAACAGGAGACAGTTAGTTAAAAATTTTCTTAATTTAAATAATTCTTTATTTTGTGTATTTTCTCTAGAAGTAGTTGGTCTGTGCATTTATTAGTCAATACCACACAAAAATTGGGTGCAATTTTTATGCTCTTGCAACTTGCTGTTACAGTTTTGTTCACATAATGGTTGTTTGTGTGACCTAAACCTAAACGTGGAGAGTTGATTCGGCGCCGTTCGCAGTAACTCTTGGAGCATTTTACGTCGAGAACTTAAATTGAAAGCATACAAAATATAGATTGTACAATAACTGAAGCAGCTCGACCTTATCAAGCAATATCGCGTCTCACTAGAGCTCTTGAAAAGTTCCAAGAAGATTTGACGTTTTCGAGTTAATTTGTTCAGCGACAATACCCATTTCTGGCTCAATGGGTTTGTAACTAAGCAAAATTGCCACATGTGGGGCATAGAGCAACCTGAATAGCTCCAAAAGCTGTCATTTCATCCAGAAAAAGCAACGGCTTGGTGTGGTTTGTAGACCGGTGGAATCACCGAATACTTGGACCCCAGCGCCTATAGTTAACTTTGTACCGCAAATATCGATCAATGTGTGAGATATATGATTGAAATTCAGGAAGAAGCCTTGCCTGGTAATTATATGTATATCTGTGTCCTACAAATGTATATTACTGTCTAACTCACCCGATTTTTTAGATTCCGCGACCATAACAAAACTTTCGGAAATAGCCTTCATTGAAGAGATTTGACGTAATAACCTTACATATATACTGACTGATAAATAAACTAGATAAAACGTGACCTTCGGCTGCATCGAATTTAGAATACCCTCATCAAGTACAAAAGCTTCGTTACAAGAACTTGATTCCGATCGTTCAGCATGTAAGGCAGCTGCATATATGCTATAGTAGTCCGATACCTGCCGTTCCGTTGACTGGTGAAAAGTTTCAGATCAATAACTTTACAGCTAGACAGATAGGCAGTTGACAGACAGATGGGCGGACTTATTTGGCTACACTTGGAATTAGCGCTAAACAGCGAAAAGGAAGAACGACTGGCGGGCAAACAGTCAGTTTATCTGAAGGTTTATAAGGATATCAGAAAACAGAAATATACTTTCTACGGTATAGAATCTATGGTATGTTTTGGAGATTTAAGCTCTCTGAAGGAATGGTCCCAATAATGATTTAAGCCTACAAAAACGCTTCTAACGCTAGATAAACATACATAAAAGTTTAAAATATTGTCCATTTTCACATTTGAAAACAGCTGCGGCTGGTATCATAACTGCACCATAATCTTCTCTATTTTAGCACTTTCCTTGTTTAACTCAGTCGCAGGCTACATATGAACATATAAAAAGACGACAAAGCCACTTAGGCGCTCGCAAATTACTACCCCACATCCAATATGGGAAATGTTATGATGGCCACTTTCCTCTTCATACAAGCATACAATGAAATCTTTGTATTTATGGCAATGGCACAGGCCAAAGGGCATTTCTGCTGCAGACAACAAGACTGAAACTCTGGAACTCAGTTATATGGCAGGACAAAATGCCTTATTTGGTATTCACAATGAAAGTCTTGGTGGAACAAGGAATAAAATGTTATGAGTTAGCTTTGCTTTCAACAGAAATCTTCCAGGCTTCAATTTGGAAATGGAGAACTAAAATTTTAAAGGACTGTATAAGAATGGTTTCAGAATGCAATAAATTATTCAAATATCTTACCGATTTGAATTACCCGTACTTCTTACATAATTTGTGTGTACTTTTTAAAGCATCAAGGGGAACAAACGCGTCCACATTTTTTTATATGAACCAATGTTCCATTGGAGTGTAATATGATTGCTATTACTTAACAGTGACCAATTCAAGTTTCGTTTAAGTCATAACATTTCACTTGTAATTTCACTCCACTGCAACAGCATTCTCAATGTATTGGTATCCGTGGATATGAAACGTCCGTCAAACTTCAATATCTACTTAACATTGTCAACTTGATACTCTCTGAGCTAACCGAAGTCAATCACGAGCAACTTGAGAGAATACCTTTTGACATTAATAGCCAAATAGCGAAATCTACGTTTAAGTATATATACCATATACTATGTATAACTATCAAAATATATAGTACCAAGTAGGAAAACTCAGCCCCTGGTGTCTCACAAAGGATGTTCTTAGCAAGCCTCAAGGTAATTAGACCATTCCACCTCTCTGTTAATGGCGACTCCGAGAGAGTATTAAAGTAGTAAATTACTCCATTTACAAAGGAAGATTCGATAAAATAAGCTATTGCTATTACTTTGTATGCTATGTTGTTAAGGGAACACCTAGACCACCTGCATTAAATTCCAGAGCATACGATTTTCTAACAGAATAGTTAAATGATGCTTAAAGTAGCTGTGCTGCGCTGCCTTTGAGACATTATTATTTATTCGTAAATAATATGAATCCAGAACTCTGATAATTGATCGAAATAGAGCATTACCAATAACATGATTCCTGGAACCAGGATTTAAGACTGACAAAAAGGACCACAGAACTTCAAAAAATAACACCATTTTTGAACAAACACTAAACTGCAATTTCATCATTTTCTCCAACGGCCACTTATAAGTAAGAATTGGAAACGATGCGAAAATGCCGTTATGCGAACATGTCGCTATCATGTTGAAGTGGCTGACAGCTAGTGATGAGAACATGTAGCGGTGGAGTTCAAAATCAAAGGAATTTTCTTCAACATAGCGAAGTAGTGAAGTATTTATTTGAAGAGATCAGCAATCGTCTAGGATCATGTTGCGAGTGGAAATATACAAGTAGGAAAAATATCATATTTTTTATAGAAACATGGTCTTATTTATTACAAAGGACTCAAATTACAAAATTAGTCGATATTTTATTCGAATTAAAAGCCTAAGAGTACGTAAGTAGTATGAGATAAGGATGAATTTAAGAATTAAAAATCTTCAATATATAACAGAAATTATGCAGTCTTAAAGTCGTGTCATATTAAAATAAGCTTTATGCATTTTTGTAATAATTTATGTGGCGCAGTTGCAGCAACACCAAGGGCATTGCCTGAGTCTGTGGCAGCCATTCAACCAACCTAAGGGCAAGCAGCTTCACTTTCAATAAATCAAATGAGATGACGTTTATTTAACGATGGGGAAAAAGTCATTATTAGCATCGGCGGCGACGACGCGGCGTCTGCTGCATTAATGATTCATCTTTTAATATTGCCGAGTCATCAACAGAACACACAGTATGCAAATAATGAGGCAGCTATGAGACAGGCGAGTCAGCGAGTAGCCATTGCCTGCAAGGACCTGCATAATAAGCGATCGCAACAATATTACATATATACATACACACATACACACAAACATATACCTTATGACCGTATATTGATATTGCAAATAAATTTTAAATTATGAATTCCCCAGACGATAGTAAAGAAACAGCTTTCGAAATGTCTAGCTATAAATTATAAAATACAGGTGTATTACCTCAAAATGGTTCATTAAATAATTACGAGTACTTGCTACTGAAAAAATAATGGATAATAGAAAAGTATACATAGTAGTTAACGGTAAAATAACAATTAAATTCCTTCTGTTTTCCCTGGTATATAATGGAGAGACAACACGATATGCACAGTTCAAGATACATTATAATTGTGAGGAGAAAATGGTTTTCATAAGGTTGCTTTCAGTTCTAATGGAAATAGCAACTGTAAATACCGAATTGATATATGTACTACTTTGATCAAATTCATTAATAATGCACCACAAAATCTTGATTTTTGAGCGACTTTGACGTGGTTTTTTCGGTTTCAGCTCGCCTTTAGCACGATTATCGCACGATTGATTGATTGTTTCGGGATCGTAAATGTAGATCCAAGTCTCATCTCTCTTATGATGCGTTTCATTACGTTTTGATAGTCAGAAAGCATTGTTTCACAAATGTAAACATGACGGTCTTTTTTCGAAAAAATTTTGTGTTTTTGGAACCATTCGACATTTGACTCTTCTCAAGCCCAATTCGTCTTTCAAAATCGCCTGCATTGATCCAAATGGTGTACCCAAACTATCAGCAATTACTATTTCTTTGACTTGTTTGACGTGATGTTCATCAGTCGATATTTTTGGCCGGTTTGACACCACATTTTTTCAACACTCTCCCGACCGGCTTTGAACTCGTTATACCACTTGAAAACACCTTTAGATCACTGAAATATAGTATATAGATCTATTCGTAGTGTTATTCAGAATTGTGTTCAAAAATGTTCGAGGGCTGTTGAAAACGTAGTGTGGACTAATCAAGACAAACTAACGATATACACTAGTAGTATTACGTTTTAGTTTTGAGGAAGCTACTGAGGCGACAATACTTAGCGAATATGGTGCATAGGTATAAAATATTTACTTTTAGTTCACCTGAGAGCTTTTTTACTAAAAGTACCAAAACAACTTGTTGGAAAATGTTACAACCTATATTTTACCGATGTAGTAACAAGAATCACTATAAAGGTATACAAAAATTATCTGATGCCGTTTTCAGATTGATATCGAGGTTTAGTTGTGATTAAATGGTAAGGTGGCTTTCACAGGTGCCAAAAAGGGTTTTTAACCTCTTTTTTTTACATAAAATCACATATTCACGCATATATATAAAAAAAAACCAAAAATATTTTTACCCTCCATTTTTTTATGGTGTTTTCATTGATATCTTAAGAATACAGAAAAAAAAATTCCAAAAAAATATGAAAAATTAAAATAATTAGAGCGGGGGAGAGACAGGTGTAAAACAAAAAGGCGCATCCTGGTGACATTGATCCTGACTCTACTTGTGGTCTGAAAAAACAAAAATCAAAAGAAATTCTTTATCAGTAAGTATGCTGTTATAATCCGGGGAAAACGAAAAAAAAAAATTTTATAAATGGCGACTGCCTGAAAATAAAAATCATTTTTGACGTTTTTTTTTTGAAATTTCTGAATTTTTTTTTTTAAAATTAAAAGCAAAAATTTTGACACGATCGATTAAAAGAACTTGAGATAATGCCGGTACCGTGTGGAAAAAAGTATGTAAGTAGTTTCGAGAAAAACGCGTTTCAGTTTAGGAGACAATTCTAGTGAACATGGACGCCACCTCACAAAATCGGCTGTATCTCTAAAAACAAATCGAATTTTGAAAAATCCTTCCAAGGTCATATATTTGAAAGTCTAAACTTTAAATATATAAAAAAATCGAATTTTCAAAATTTTAAAACCCCGAAAACTCAGGCGTTGATAGCTTATTTCTCCTTCGTCTAAAAATTGCCAATGCCGTGAATAGCATATGTCAATATTGGTACATCTACAAATATATAAAAAAAAATTTTAATTTTTCTTCGATTCGTGGAAAAATCTCGAGGGAAATTTAAATTTTTGACAGGCTTTGAACCAAAACGTCATATTTTTCGGCCACATTTTTACCATATATTGGCTCGAAAAATTTTTTTAAATACTTACAGGTAGCAAGGTTCAACTTGCCACTCGAATACTGTTAAAGTGAACAACACGTCATGAGACTAAAAAACTCTCTATGATTTAAGGAATAATGTAGAAGGTAGCGAAGGTACAAATATCGCGACTTAAGTTTTTCCCCCCCCACTGTCGAGGTTTCTCAAGATAGGCATATCTTCATCAAAGTGGCAAATTGCCTAAAATCGATATTAGCCTCCGCAGTAAATGTGTGATAGTCTCAAGGGGCTTTGCGATTAGTTGTCTAATTGGAATCTTCTTAAAGTGGTAGCCTAACAATCTAAAATAGAGTGCGGTGAACACCCGATTCGTCATTCGAACCAACTTCAACATGTTTTCCAAGAGTTGACATAATTAACTATTCAGAGAAAGGTTCGTCATTATGACATTGTCTGCTGCTGGAAAGAAATATGAAGAACTTTATAGAACACTTTCTTTTAATCAACTGGGCCAAGATAATGTACGAAATGAGAGCCAGCAGCTCTAAAAGCTCTCATTTCTACCTTTACGTCGCTGCAAGAATGTTTTAATAACCATAAATGCTTTCACCATAATTATTCAACCAATATTTAAAACTTTTCTTAGAATTTAATAATCTTTCAAACTAACTACATTAGTAGCGTACGAAACTCTGCGGAAAGTTTTCGAAATTTACAAAAAAAACGAATTTATCTACAAACTACCTACTTACATGTAAAGTTGAGCAGCTGATCTGGGTGTCTGACTCCCACGTAGTGAGTCTTCAGTTCGATTAACGAATGAGAGGTAGAATTGTATGAAAATTTCAGTGAAACCTCGGCCAAAGATCTCTCGAAGTGTGCCTTTATATTATATATAGCAAATAAATCAGCGGCAATTGTGACACACGCATGCATACATACAATATACCTACAAGTTCCTACAACTCTGCAGCAAGTGCAATGCCAAGAATGTGCCTTAGAACTACCTACCTTGCGAGGCAACCAAGCACGTGGCAGCTGCAAGTTGCACATATAAAATGATCAAAATGATAGCATATATGTGAGTTAAACTTCTATGCTATGAATGGCGGTATGTATACATGTATGCAACTAAGTTTATTTGTTTATACAACTTTTGCAGCAATGCGACGCACAAACGCCGAACTACAGATGGCAACAACAAAGACTGTGAGCGAAACATTAGCATCGAATGGTGGCAGCTGAATAGTTCTTGGTGGCCTTAAGCATTTTGTGATGCACAAGCTGCAAGTTTGCATGTAACCAGGCTAAGTTATGCGCAAGGAGAAGTTGAAATCTTGGCCATAAACGGATGAATGTGCGCACATGCGCCCACACACACCCACACCAACACATGGTTAAAACTCTTTCAGAGCGTGCGGCTGTGTGTGTGCGCATAAGAACTGCAATTGCGCTATATGCCTCACATAGATTTATTAGTTATGCTAATGCTCTATGTCGAATAACTTTTCCTGCATTTACTTTAAGTAGTTCAAATTTAAAGTGCAGTTATCTGCGATGACCTCACATATAAAGTTTTAGTAAGTGCTTGTGGATAATTTGAATGCTGGGCGTTTTGTGCGCGCAAATTAACCCCCCCAAAATGCACTTGCAAGAGTTATTATTCAAATTAATATACATATACCATATAGCTTTTTGAGATGATTTAGCGATATGTAAAATCAATTTAATGCTTTTGGATTATAATAGATACTATCGATGAATCAAGTTAGCGGTATTTTTTCCAATACTCTCAACAGTTGTTAAAATCAATTTCGGAATAGCCTTCAATGCGCGTAGCGATTCACGTTTAAGGTCTTCAATTGACTCAAAACGGTTTCTCTGTAGCGGTCGTTTGCGTTCCCTGAATAGCCAGAAATCACAGAGAATTTCGTGGAAGTTTTTTTCTTTGGTGGTCGACTCTAATCGTTGAACAGCAACTCAAAGATTGCTGATAGAATAAATGTGTCTAATTTCATAAAACATTTCGCACAGTAAAAATATCGTGTTTAAATTTCACAAAAAGAAAATAAATATACTAAACTGGGTCCCTGACGTTTCCTCTTGGGTATTACGAATATCGTGGCAAACTTAGTATAAGCTTTTCGGGGTATGCAAAGGAAGCGAAAGCGTACAACTTTATTGCTCGACGAAACCGCGAATGTTACACATTCAAATTTAATCATATGAACTTATATAGAAAGTGATAGATTTGCTTAGTTCTACTACAGTATTTAACGAGATTTGACAATTAAGTAATGAGACTGATTTTATTGCCGCCCTTATGGTAAACCTGTGACTTTGAAGTTCCCTTTCTATTTTTTGGCATCTCCCTTCTCTATATTGACATACGTACTATCGCTCTAGCTTGTTTAGTTCGCCTGCTGCGTCAAGTTGATTAGACGTGTATTTGTAGTGCTCGTCACGAAAATGGAAAACCGAAATCAAGCGCCAGATTGGGCGAAACAGCTTCGGAAACGTACGCTAAAATTGTAAGAGTGCATGGTGATAGTGCTCTAAGTCGTGCCCAGGTGTTTCGATGGCATAAAGAGTTTAAGGAGGGGCTCGAAAGCGTGGAAGACGAGGGCGCGGAGTGGGAGACCAGTCGAGGTGCGGACTTACGCGAATGCGCAGCGTGTTCGCGCATTAATCCATGAAGTCCACCGGGGAAAACTGTGTGCGATCCTTCATCACGACAACGTGCCGTGCCACACCGCCCTCAGTGTGTCTCAGTATTTGGCCCCTAAAGGGATCGCAGTGTTACCACAGCCGCCTTATTCGCCCGACATGTCACCCTGTGACTTTTTTTGTTTCCTAAGACAAATGCGGTTGTCAAAGGAACCCATTTTGAGTCGATTACGGACATCCAGGCGGCCGTGACGAGGGTACCCGCGGACATCCCAGTCGAAGCGTTCCAGAAATGTTATGAAGCATGGAAAACGCCCTGGAATCGCCGTATAGCTGCCCAAGAAGGGGATGGCAGAGTTGTAGAATAATTTTCAAATATACGGTTTTTATGGAATCAGTCTCATTACTTAATTGTCATACGCGTGTTTTGCGCCAGCGAGAGTTATATTGAAGTCATTGCCAAATGAGACGTATACGACATGAACTTAGCCGAAGCAGCTAAATTTAATGTGAAACGAGCAGGGAACGAAATGCATTATATTAGGGATACGAGGTTTAGACAAAATCAATATCCTGAAAATTGAGCCCCAAACCATTAAAACCCCTTCTCAATTTATTAATATATCACACATTTTGACGGTTTAAAGCCAGGTGGAAAGTCGGAAACCATTATATTAGGTATATCAGGGGCAGAAAATCAAAGGGCCGCATTAATTTCTGACATTGTTCGATAAGGCATTTTTGTCTCGATTTCATTCCTTTTAGGCAAAAATAAAGTCTATCCTCTTATTCTCATTGAGGTAGCTCACATAGTGGCCGTTAAATGTGATATAAAAATCACCTAAAATCCAAAAATTGACTTAAGGGTATATTATTGCCAAAGAATTCAAAAACTGTACCTCTTAGATTGACCAAAATTTCCCACAAAAAGTCAAGCATACGCAATGGGGTCTACATATTTCATATACGGGGTCTTAAGCAGTTATTGTTCAATTTTGACAGTCATTAGGCCTGAGACAGGATACCTCAAAAGCACTATTTATGGAAAGTTGCAATCCAAGTATAATCATTATTGCTCGAACTGTGTAATGAAAAATGAAATAATCAGACGGAATTTAAAATTCCATTATACATATGGGAAGTGGGCGTGGTCGTATGTCGATATGGTTTGAACCGGGGCATTGAAATGAAGGGATATTTATCAGATTTGGTTGAAATCGGTTGGGCAGGTCCTGAGCTAGGGGCTACTCTTAAGTTTCTGTGATGTAGTGCCCATCGTTCGATTTTGAGAATGGCCCCTAGAAATCGATCTCGTATCATTCCAGGTATAAAATTTAAAACTTCTGGGGTTATAATCAAATTTCATCCATTTTCATACTGTAGGTATATAAACAAAAAATATTTAAATTGAGCGAACTTGGTTGTTCTAGCCATAGTGGCTCAGAGCTATGTATGTAAACTGTTACGTATCTTACAATTTTAGCTCTTAGGTTTTTCCTTTTACTGCTAATGCCCTTTATATCTTAATGAAGTACTTATTTATGGCATTTTAGAGGTTCTAGTTAATGGCGTTTTGTCCTCGGTTTTATTTTCAGGGAAAAGTCCTACTCAGCTTCATAAGGATATGCCAATTTTTATTTAAGTTACAGTTTGAACAGACAGACGGACACGTGGACGGAGAGACGCTCCGATTTCAACACATCTCGTCATCCTGATTATTTATATATACCCTCTGCGAAATTCAGTGAAAGGAAGAACTGCCTTTTATGCTTTTTATTTTATTGATAATGAATATACCTTGTGTTTACACTTAATGTTTTAAGTTGTAATTCAATTATATGATTTATTCAAAAAATGTTGGTTGTTTCTGTGAAATTTGGCATTTGTCATTTGGGAATAAGATTTCAAAATTCAATTAAGAACAGTCACTTTTCCGTCTTCCAACAAGACACTTGTGGTTTTAATCAATGTAATTTACACTTTATTTCAAATTTTGTTTGTTTTTCAACGAACTATTATTTCATTTTGCGTTAATTTTGATGATAAACGGGAATGGGAAAAAGAAAGACCATAGCGCCTGAAAAAGTCGTCCATGTCCATGTCCACTCCTAAAAGAATACTGGCATGTATAGTAATTAAATATCCGCTAAACTGAATGACTCAGCCTTGGGAATCGATTATGTGGTTAAATTAAAAGAAAATTACAGCCCAAGCCGGTCACAAAAGAACAACCAAAGGACCTCTCCGCGCCCAAAATCCGCAATTATTCTAACTGGGTTGGAAGAAAACGTAGTGGTATTAAATTTTCAAATTTCAACCTCCTAGTTAGTAAGCTTCCAGTTAATTAAAATTTTTCAAGCAGTAATCGATTAATGAGGAAAAAAATTAAATCAAAACGAATATTGAAGTCCCTCCAAAATGCGAGACTACAATTAGCAAGAGAGCAAATGTAGTTGACATATGAGTGGAGAAATGTAAGATTTTTGGATGTAACATAAAAAATAAAACAAAGAGTTTATTTATCAGCACTATGTGCTTCTCTCGAGCTTTATTATAAAACTAACTACACTTAACTTTAAAGTTTATAATCTAACCTATGCTTGAGCCGGCCTACGTGACCAAAGATGCTTGGTCAGCTAAAAGGGTTTGCGCGTGTAGCGCTCACCTGCAGCTATTTGGTTTTGGGGGAGCGGATGCGCGTTTAGCGCAGTTGCACTTTTGGTTGTAATAGGACTCCAAAGTATGCAAACGGTTTGTATGTTTCTAGCATATAATGTGGGAATGGAATTTATGTAGAAGCTCATAAAATATTGTGTTAACTTGTATAAACTCAAAAAGATACATAAATTTAATGGACGACGCGATACATGCGTCTCATGTTACCAGAAGCAGAAACATGTTCGGCTTTTGGTGAGGCCATCGCGTTCGACGAAATTGAATCCATTCAAGAACATTTGGGGAAACCTATCTCGTCGAGTCTTTGCTGGGAAACGTAAATTCCAGAGAGTGTAACTGCTATGCAATGTCGTTGTGTATGAATGATCTCAATTACCACTATCGGAACTCCAAAATGCGGTTGCTTCAATGCCAAGCGGAATATTCAAGGTGATCAATAAATTTGGAAGTTCGATTAACTATTAAATTCAAGTTTCTACACATTTTCAAAATAATTTTGTGTTTTTAGCTTTTAAAATGTTGCCTTATTGATTACAATATTCAATGTTGTTGAATAACAAGTCCAGAGAAGATTCTACACTTACGCACGCTCACCAAAATTTGAAATATTTTAAACTGTGCATTTTAAAATAAATTTTCATCTACTATTTTTTTTAAGCTTTCGTTGTGTAAAACTTTTTTGTGCATTTTTCCTATTTCATTCCATACATTCTCACTTACTTCTGCTTGCACAAGTGGATAAAGATTACTTCCGCTTGTGAACATACAAATCTGCATCAACAAGTACACATGCATATGTATGTATGTATATATTAAGTACTCATCACAGCACCTGCAGGTAAGCAAATGTTTTTAAGCAACCAGCGTCTGTTGTCTGTTCCTGTGTTGAAGAGGCATAGCAATTTGTGCTCGTACGAGAATTACAATTTTCCATAAACCGACTGTCTGTCGCTTAGTCTAATTCACAGCAAATCTAAGTACATTGTGCACTAAATCTGTCTGGCAAATTGTGCTCTTTTGTCTGAAGCATCGCTTCGGTTGCAATTACCGAAGGCAAAGCAAATCATGTAGGCAGGCATTTATGCTTTGTATCACATAGTCGAAATTGTAGTCATACATATGCACGAGAAAGTCGAGTTCAATGCATTTAAGATTGCTAAGTTGGACAGTTAACATGAGGTTAGAATGTAGTAAAAAAAAAAAAGTTTTTAATTATGGAGTAATCTAATTGCTTTTACTTTTCACAATTTGTTAACGAATTTTTTTTTTATTGTTTTATTGGCACATAAAATTTTTATTTAGTCAGATAAATTAAATTGGAGTCAGAAAGGTACTGATAAAGCGTCCTCCGACTAATTTTACCTTTCATCTGTACAACAAATTTTAATTAAGTACTTAAAAATTTCTACTGTTAGAAGCTCGCTAGAACTTCTCCTAATTCTGAAATACATCTTGATGATAATAATTGGGTACAATGTCAATTTTACTGGACTTCGAAGAGTTGATTTTACCAAAGAAATGACAGCCCTACCAAAATCTTATATTTGGTAGAGTCGGATTTGTGGATTACGAAATATATTAATTTCACAAAGAACTGCCGCACCCTTATACCACATACCACAACTGAGAACACCATGGACGACTACAGAACATTTGTTTACTTTAGTGTGTGGATTGTATGGTGTACATACAACGAACAAAAGGCGATTGGATCACGTATTTTATACCTCGTCGATCATGAGCGCTACGTTCACTTCTTTCATTTAATGTCCTTTACATTTAATAAATCGATCAGTTGGTAAAATATTTCAATAAAACATATGAGAAGTAGATGTGTAAATAAATTCCATCCATGTCTTTTTCTAGACCTCTCTAATCCAATATATATTTTACCATTTGATCAAATTTAATTGTCCACGAACGCAAGTATTTGAGTAGTACAAATCATTATTATTCCTCAAGTCACCAAGAACTCTCCTCATGCGACGACCTGAATGACGATGACATCGAAAATGTTAAACAGCAGTACTTAAAAGCGTCGTTTTGGTATTACAGAAAGAGAGCAGAGAATCTCAATATCTCTTACGGGTCCGCTGAACACATTTTGATTAATGTTCTTAAGAGACTTTTGCAAAAACGTCATCAAGTAGAGGTGCTTGACAACGCTTTCCCAACCGAGGTTTGTATTAAAATTTGCGCAAATTCTTTTTTTGTAAGTCCTGGTCAAATTTGATTTGAATTTGGTTTAAAAAGTGGCTATGATTTCTTGGGTATATTGCAGTTTAGTTCCACAATTCGTTCCAAATCTTTATTAGCGAAATATGAGATATTTAAATTGATGTCACAATAAAACGAAGCGTGACTGTTTCCTCAGTAAGATTATATATTCCTTCCTATACTATTCTATCATTACATACATTCTTAATTAAAAAGACTCAACATCAGCATTTAATTGCTGAAATTGCGAAGCGATAAGCATTCATCGCTTTCTCCTAAGTTGATGTAATTAAATCTGAAGTATTTGAATGTGTTTTCAATTATATTGATGGGAGTATTTATTTGAAATTTGTAGTGCCATAAAAGTGATGAAAAACGTGTCAGCAGATCATTTTATTAAAAATACCTGCATTTGAATTGAAATCAAACTCAAGGTTTTGGTTGAGACTTTTTGCTAAAACCTTGTTGTTTAAAGGGTTGGTAGAACTCTTATTTTCAAGCGGATTTGATGACATGATGGTAGCGAGACTTTAGCAAATGAATTTAGATGTCCCCGTAGTTTAATACCATGTTCAGACCGACACTTAATCACACGATTTCGGCTGTTAAGTAGTTTATCTTACTAATCTTATAAATTTAACAAGATTTCGCCATACAAAAATGACACTTCAAAACCACTTCATCGAAGTGATTTGAAACTGATACACACTAAATCTCTCGTTGTGACTCTGATTTTGTGCCATCTACTTGCCAGCATTGATTTAGACACCACAATAAGAAAAAAATGTAAACAATCAAATTAATTAAATGCGATGAATCTGAATTCACCTGAAAATCGATTTCCCAATTAAAAAAATTGCGTCCATTATTTCCATTATAGGCAACTTTTATAACAAAATACTGTATAACAATGCTTTCTTTTAATAAATATTAAGTGGTTTGAATTCTTGAATGGCAAAACCATCTGTCCAAAGGCAGCGAGAACGGCAAAATTAGTGAAGAGATTAAATGCAATCTAATCACTTAAACTTTTTGGTGAGAACATAATATAAGTCATATTTCTTTTGCTATCGCTTACTTCTTTCTTTATCATACCAATAGCTTAGTGAATGTTTTCATTATTAGCGTACCATGCTGAACCCCTTATTACTCTAAGGATTATGTCAATACTAGTTGCACAGATAATTGGGTACCATATTTCCAAATCGGCTTTATCACCTTAAAACTTTGTTCTCAAGATTATGTTTCAAATTTTACACAGATCTTTTGCCAATAAAATGATTACATATGGATCTACATGTTTGGAGACATTCTTTATTAAAAAATCATTTGTCTAAAACATTTTATAATTATGGAGAGATGTTATGCTTCTACTTATCATTGAATTTGACTCAAGAACCCAAAATTGAAGCAAATGAACTATCATGCCAATCAACGATTTTTGCAATTTCTCTAATTATAATAGGGGCGCATGCTGAGTAATGCAAACTCATACATTTCCTTTGGATCATCAAAAATATTTTGTGATATTTATTAAGTAGAAAATGCTTAAAATAAGCTCCCAGTTATATTGAAAACTTTTATTTGCTAATGATTTTTAGCGAAGTTGCCTGTATCTCTTTGCTAATTTTCTACGCTTTCATCACTAGGCAAATATGTTTGTGTATGTGTTTATTTGGGTAAATGTATTTGTTCACGAAGAGTTTTTATGGGCTTATCTGCATTTGCGTTAGCGGAACGTAGACGAACTTTGCACATGCAAAAGTTTTCTATTCGGTTGCTCATTTATAATCAATTGCGCCGCTGAGGCAGCAGTTTTACACAATTTTCCAGAGTTTGCAAGTAACTGAATATAAATACCGACGTGTGCGAGTCTCAAAGAGAAAGAATTTCTAACGAAGAAAGAACTTAAACTTTTGGTGCTTGCTTTCTAAGCTGTAGGTAATCAGAAAGTTCTTGTTTGATTAGGCTTTCTTTATAATGAAGTGGTGCATAAGTAGTTGCCCCGAAGAAGCATGCGGAGCTGAAAGAGAGCCCCGATGGCTAGGCGGTTAATTCAGTAATTAGTAAGGTATGCCGTACACATTTTTTAAGTATGATAGTTATATTCCTTATTCATTTAAGATGTTAACCGGTCGTTAAAAGATCATCGGAGATAATGAGTATGTCCAGTTTCATTAACATATTTCTGATAAAATCAGAGATAGCTCCTTTATATAGTCATTCAGACAAATAGATTGAAAATCATATGATAGTGGAGGATATATATCGATCTTAACTATGAACAGCTGTATACCAAGCGAAAGGTTCCTACAAAATAATTTCCTGTTTAAGACTTAAGAAATTTTGTTTACATGGAAACGAGTTTACTTTAAACACGTAAAAAAGGGCTACGTTCAGGTTTAGTATTGACCCGATTTTACATATTTTTACCAATAATTACCTAGAGGTTTGAACAATTTAAGTTGAATTTGAGCAAATTTTACTCATAAGATGGATACCGTGAAAGCATTATGCCTGCAAAGTTTTATCCCGTTATATTAATTGCTCCTTGATTTGTACACTAGAAAGGAAAGAGTCAGGTGGAACACAAAACTATGTTATATGGGAAGTGGGCGCGGTTGTTATCCGATTTCGCCCACTGTAGCATATTTAGGTCAAGAGAATGTTACATACCGAATTTGGTTGGAATCGGTTGAGCCAATTCTGGGATATGTGATTTTACCTAAAAGTGGGCGGTGCCATACCTATCTTCCTATTCAGTTATTGTTTATCGCGCTTTCAGTAGTTTTGAACAGTACCGTGGGCTATAAGGATTACTCTAAGCTAATTTGGCCAATATAATTTTGGTGATCAAGTTTCAGCTTGCACGGGCAAACGGACAGATAGACAGTCATCAGAATTTCAATTCCTCTCGTCACCCTAATTAATTAAATATATCTATAACCCTCTATATATATTGATTATTTTTAGGTGATACAACTGTTAGATGAACAAAACTATTTGAACATAATGCAACATGTTGCAGGAGTGCAAATGTTGCTTAAGTCTTGTCTAACGTCTGCTTGATTGGTTGAAGTTGTTAGAAAATGTAATATTTCCATCTCTTACGAAGTGCCTAGCAACATTTAAGCCAATATAATATCGTTTCGGAAACGATATAAAACTGATAGTATGTAACTCTGATATTTTGTCTAATAAGTTTTAAATCATTTAAGTTGGCCAAAAGCAGCCATTAAATTTGACTTTTCTAAATAAAATATTTTTTAATTTAGATTTAGAAATTTTATTTATTAATTTTTCCACTTTGGTATTATTTTAACAATTTTCTCCACACATCAATCCGCAATTGCAATAACAAATATTAATAAATCGAATGCTTTTCGTGATGCTTTGTTTTATATTGCCTTCAGGGCGTATACGTAATCTCAACTTAATCAGAGATTATGACAATTAAAATTCATTGACTTATTCATTTCTATTCTATGTAGCAAAATGAGAAGTTTTATTTAACGTTTGGGGATCGGAGTTCGATTTAGCTCCATGATTTGTCTATATAAATATTTCTGTGCTACATTCTTAATAGGCTTCGTGGCGTATACGTTAACTCACCTTGTATGTACATACATACATATATGTACATATGTTGATATTTTAAAAGCTTGCTCTAGCAATTGCTGAGAGGTGAAAAATTCTTTTAATATTCGGGGATACAAGTTTCACTTTGCCTTACATTCTCTTTTTAAACCTAGAATGGCATCATTCCTCATGGTCTACTGGGCGTATACGCAATCTTACATATACTACTGTGTCCAAAAAATAATTTGAATTTAAACTGCGCGCGTCGAAGGATTTGAAGAATTATTTTTTTTTTTGTAGGTAGGTAGTACTGTCAGTCACATTTATGTCAAATTTCTTGTCAAAATATTCATTAGTGTTTGAGATACGTGTCGTTTTGTGATCTGTTAAAAGTGAGTTTTTCGTTTTTTGCGATGTCGAAATTTGTTGAGGAAAGAATTTGCATTAAATTTTGTTTACGGAATCAATTTTCTGCCGCGGATACGTTGAGGATGGTGCAGCAAGCCTTTGGTGATGAGGCTATGTCTAAAAAAAATGTTTACAAGTGGTATAGTGAGTTCCAAGCCGGCCGTGAACGTGTCGAAGACGAAGAGCGTCCAGGGCGACCATCAACCTCAACCGACGAAGCTCACGTTCAACAAATCAAAGATTTGGTATTGAAAAACCGTCGATTAACAACTAGGGACCTTGCTGATAAAGTCGGCATGTCAAAATACCAGCCAATACCATTTTGACGCCTCAAGCGCGTCAAATCTCAACTGGTACCGAAAACATTGAATTTTTTGGAAAAACGCGTCGCGTTGAAGTTTGTGAAACGATGCTTTCCGACTACCAGGGTGTCATGAAATGCATTATAACTGGCGACGAGACTTGGGTCTATGCTTACGCCCCCAAAACAACATATCTATCGAGCGAATATCGTGCCAAAAGAGAGCCGAGACCAAAAAAATCGAGCCAAAGTCGCTCGAAAATCAAGGTCATGTTGATTGTTTTCTTCGATTATCGTGGTGTTGTGCATTATGAATTCCTTCAAACCGGTCAAACAGTCAACAAAGAATATTATTTGAACGTTAGGCGTCGTTTGCGTAACGCTATCCGCCTAAAAAGGCCGGAATTGTGGAAAGACAATTCTTGGTTTTTACACCACGATAATGCACCATCCCATACTGCCTACGTAATTTGCGATCATTTCGCCAAAAACTCAACCCATATCGTTCCGCAACTACCGTATTGACCTGATCAGGCACCGTGCGACTTCTGGCTGTTCACGAAGCCCAAAAGACCGGACACCGTTTTTATACGATAGAGGAAATTCAAGCCGCAGCGAAGACGGAACTGAAGGCCATCTCGGAAAGTGAGTACAACCAGTGTTTCGAAGATTGGAAAATCCATTGGCATAAGTGCATTGCTTCGGGAGGGGATTACTTTGAAGGGGATGAAATTGATTTAGAAGAATAAATAAAGAATTTTCAAAATAAATACAATGTCATCTTATTTTTTGGGCACAGTAGTGCAATAAAATATATTTCAAGTCTGTGGTCACAAGTTAAATTGATAGATTCTTACTCTTATTCCAGTTACTTAGCTTAATTTCGTCATGAAACATGTATATATGAGAATTCAACGTTTAAAACTTCAAGAATCATATTTATGTACGTTTATAAACTTCCTTATCCAGTTGATGACGAAACTAGAGACCCCAGGACAATTTAGGATTGTTTTTTCAATACATATTAAGAAAAAAACAAATTAAAGAAAAGTACTTATATAATAAA
The DNA here is from genome assembly GCA_027475135.1 of Bactrocera correcta. NCBI lineage: Eukaryota > Metazoa > Arthropoda > Insecta > Diptera > Tephritidae > Bactrocera > Bactrocera correcta. Next base: position 2,546,034 of record CM050323.1, on the reverse strand, counting down.
TAAAATAATTGACTTTTAGTGAAGTGCAAAATTTAAATTGGATTGGTTATATACGCTTTTATTTATCCCTTTACTATCGAGCTAAGTTATATTGAATTAATCACCCACGACGAAAAAGAAATAAAGCACACCAGTTTTGGTATCCGCAGAAAAGTAAAGAGAAAGAAGCTCTAAAAAAAGGTGGGAATCTTTTTATAATCTTTCGTTATGTAAAGTGGACCAGATTGAACAATTGAATAGGCAAATGCTTTAGCAAAATTGAAAATTACGCAAATTAGCAAATGAAGTTTAACGACTAAATGTAGTTGTGGTTGGATTAAAGTAAATTAAATATAAAGGCTACATTGATATTTCTAACAATATCGATGAAAAACGTTAATATTTTGGCTTGCCTAGCAATCAGTCTTCATACGTTACGTTAGAAAAAATATTGTGAAATCGGTCAGGGAGAATTATTACTGGGCGCTTAAGTTCTGCCAGAAGAGAAATTTCTATTTTTCGGTGCTATGCTCCTATCGGTGAAACTGATTGCTCTGATTATATATGATATAATGACATTGTGATTTTGTTGGGAGTTTAATAATCAAGCTGACTGTAACAACAACGTCTCCGCGAATGTGTTTTTACAGCTTTTAAAGCAAAAATTTGTCAGTTGGCAGGCGACTTCTCTCATTAAAAGAGCCTTACTTTAAACAAAAATTGCTTCACATAATCGTATTTAAATACCGCGACAACTACTAATCATCTTCTTTGCTACTTAAGAAATAAAAGAAGTTCAGTTATCAATGGCGACCATTATTCTTTGATAGCAGATTTAAAATTAAAATTACGAAAATACAATGTTTTTATACTTAAGGAAGTATCAGTTAGATTTGCTTTCAAAAAAATTAATGAAATTAGCATTCGTAATGCGCTCATATTTGGATAACCTTTACAATGGACATGCAGAGCGACTATTATGATTTGTTAGGATAATGCACAGTTGAGCGAAAAGCAAACGACGACACCTGAAATTGTATTGAAGACCATTGAAAATAGGATCTGTTTGGAGCTTATAACGCAATCAAACAAAAAACAAAAACGAACTGAGGAAAAAGGATTAAGAAGCCAGTAAAGGAATAAAAAAGGAAGTCAAAGAAGGCAATAGATACCGTACAAATTTAGCATAAAGAGCTCAAACCACTTCTGAAAAATGAGGCATGAAAGAGCTTTTTAAGTTATCGGGGGAAATTAGCGAAAAAAAGTGAGCTGGTATTATATATGTATATTTAGAAATAGCTGAGGGCACCCTGGTCACAGAAAATATATTGTGCAGCGATGGATTTGCCATACGTTTTAAGAGCGGTGGGGGGACAAAAAATTCAATATCTTTGGAATGGTATGAACGATCAACACATTTTTTGCAGATAATTAAAGGTGAATATTTCCGCGTTATGTCACATATTTTTCATTTTTTTAGCGTGAAGAACACTTAAAAAATTCAATTGTTTAACAAAAAATTACATAAAATATTATTATTTAAACAAAAGGGCCATGAAAAAATATGTTACTATACATATTTACACTTTTCTTTGACTTCACAAAATTTCATCGATTTATCTCCATGAGAAAATAATTTTACAATTTTATCGTCCTCTAAATTTCAATCTTCAATAACTTTAACAAAAAAAGAGTTTTGACGAAATATTTATGTCAGGGGTATGGGTCTGGTCTATTTTTCCAAATCGGTGATTTTGCGAAATTTCCCTGGATCACTTCACGCGGTTTGACCCAGAAGATATCTCAATGCCATCAAATCGTCCAAAGTTAGGAAGGCTGTAGGAGTGGATAATATACCTAGATCATGTTTTGAAGTGTCGGTTGATGCGGTGTTTAAAAACCTACATCGGAAATCGCTATGCGCATTGGGATAAGGGAAAAATGCCAGATCAACTGAAAGAGACAAAATTGTGAATAATCCGACTTACCAAAAACAGCTAACAAGGAAAATGAAAAAATTTAAATTTTTTTAAATTTAACAAATTTTTGACCGTCCTAGTGCTATGGTTCGCAATAATTAGTCAGGATTCTCCATTCGAATACTTGGCAAGATAAACATTTTTTCACGCGTAGTGCGACAGAGAAGCGTCCTGTCGACTGCATTATTCATTACTGAAGCATTGTTATTATATGCCAGTAATACTTACTTCTTGACATTAACGGTGCGTCAATCAAGAACGTTTCTCAATTTCTTTGATCAAAAGACATATTATCAGTGGATGGCAATTAACCCATGGACATTTATGGTAAACACAATAATATTAAACTCAAGATAATCTTATCTTTTGTATGGCTTGATTAACTACGGAAGAAAATTTCAAGAATTTGTTAATCGCAGCATAAGAAGGATTTTTAATATCAGGTGGCCAAGGCGGATATCTAACAAGCAGTTAAAGAAAACCCTAATCATTTAATGAAATGAGGTCCGAAGTTTGAAGCTTTTGTGGATTAACTGAGTTCTTAAAATTTCTTACATTTTTGATTTAAGAACATGTCTCAATAAAAATTAAATAAAAGCTAAAGAAGAAATTAATTTCCGTTACGCCAATTTAAAGTAGATATAACCACCAACTTGTAAGTTCGAAAAAATGTGCCTTTTTGTTAATTTTTTCTGGAAAGGTTCTTATTGAATATATAGTTTCGGAGAAGTCTTTACAAATACTCTCACTACTCTGAAATTACTTACCGGATTACTTTGAAATTTACAGACAATATTCTTGAATATATAGTATATATGTACATATATTAAAAATATGCCAAAAAACTAAATTTTTTTTTTTCAAAATTATAAGTGTATATAAAAAAATGTTCAGAGAAACCACCGTCATAAGCTTACGATCTAAGGCAAGACGGCACGACAGCAATCACTTTCAAGTAGCATGTTGGTATGTTATACAATTTTGAAGAGCGGCTTTTGAAAATTTCAATACTCTGCATCGTTTTAATTTTCTTTTGTATACTAAAAATAAAAAATTATTGATTTTTGAAACGTGTTCCGGTACTTTCTCCTCAAAAGAAGTTCAGTGTGTTAAAATACGCCGAATTATCTTTATACATGAATATGGGATACAGTTACTTTTTGCAAAAAGATTTTGCTCTTCATTTGGTTCATTAAAATTTTTTTATATAAATACTTCGCTGCGTCTTTGTTATATTTTCTAAAGTAGCTCTACATATTTTATTCACGCTTATTCAATTTGCATTTCCTAAATAATATGCACTCATTGCAAAACACTTCAATCGGTACTTGAAAATTCTGATTTAGTTTAAGCACTTTGCTTTCAAAGGATAATTCACAAAAAAGGAAAGCGAAGAAATAAAGTCAGTTAAATATAGAATAAGCACGTATGTGTGTATGCGTATGTCGCCAATGAGAACAAAACTGGCGGCAACAGGGAGCAGAAAGGCGGCTGCGGCTATGGCGATGAATAACAGCCTGCAGCGGACCGCAGCGGCAAAATGCCAAAAAGGATGTAAAGGCGAGCGAGTTGAACACGCCTTTATGTAAGTCCTTTAATAAGCATGGCCAATGCACGAGCACATGTGAACCGCATGCAGCGGCAGACATTAGCGTACGCCTTTGGCTGCGCGCTCGCGTATAACCGCATATCATCATATACTCGTATGACTTTGACTATATGCATGTGTCCGCACATGAGATGGTGTGCGTGGGTGAGAGTGTGTAAGTGAGAAAGTGTAACGAAAATGCAAATTTCATTTCGCTTTTATTTTTGGGCGTTGCTATTGCCAAAAGGCGCTAAGTGGGTCGGCAATCAACATATTAACCGTTCCACTTCGTTACACTCTCTTGACGGCAGCGGTCCCCCATCAAGTCTCTTTGGCTTCGCACACATTCTCTTGTACTTGTTTACGCTTTAGCTTTTGCTTTTTCCTCCGCAGACTACTTGTTGTTGCTATTATTGCTCATGCCTCCCTCAATTTTTTCGCTCTGTCCCTTACGAACCGGTTCCGGTTTTTATTATATTTTTTATTGTTGCGCTCTGCGCTTCCTCCGCTGTCATATTGCGTGCAAATATCCAAGCAGTTGCAGATTTCAAGCCTTGTTTTCACTCGACAAGACTGCATAAATACGAGATTTTTACGATGGCTTTTTATATGCGATGCCAATTTTGCTGCAACGCCCCGAAAGCGCATGAAAATCCTTTTTCATTTATGCTTCTGCAATCATGCTCTTTGTACATGTTCTTTCACGTATGCATGTATATGTGTGTGTACATTTTATTTTGATTGCAAAATGGCGATATATGCGAGTAAATTGTGTGTTGTGCAAAACTCTGTGTTTGTAATGTATATGTATGTGTAATTATACGCTTGAAAAGCCTACAAGTGCTTTCAGCTTTGATCTGATTCTTATACTTTTCTCAAAAATCTCTCAATTTCAATACTTGAATGTGCTTATGGACTTGAAGGTCCGCGAGAAAGTTCTTCTTATTGCCGCTACCCTTTGCGAGATATCGCCGGTTGTACAGGCAGTTTCATTAAATCATCTTCAGATATTCGCCAAGAGAGGGACCAGTCATACATTTGTAGAAGTAG
>CM050323.1:2487143-2540438 GCA_027475135.1 Bactrocera correcta | reverse complement strand
GAGTTGAGTTGTTATCGATGATTCAACATTACAAAATTTCAACTTAAGTGGAGTTAAGGTGTAAGCCGTAACAGGGACAAGAATTGAGAAATTTTAACGGAATTAGGGTTGAGTTGAAAGCCGTAAAATCAACTAATTTGAAATAGAACTGTAAGGTACTATCTAATGTCTTTTGCCGGAAATCTCTACAAACAAGTATTTTGTTGGACTAGTTTGACGTTCCAGGTTAGAGTGATTATAACTATGTGTATACACGTCCATGTATAATATATAAGAATTTGTAGTGCAGTGTCTGTGCCTAAGCACAAGGAGCTTCGGCACCTGAAGTGTCAACCATGTTTGCCAGTTAGAAGTAGTTTATTTTAGCGCAGCTCATTAAAGCGATAATTTTAAACTCGCAAATTTTGCCATCAACATTGGTGTCTGTATGTAGACTACTGTGTTTATGCTGTTTGCATTTGTGCAAGCGTACTTATAGCGCTGGCAATTAAGTGACTACACCTTGGTGTAAGATTTGGTAATTTTAATAAAGAAGCAAGACAATGTTCTTAACTAAGCATGCATTTAATGCCTGCGCCAGCGAGATTTAGGAACTGTTATGCTCTCCTATAAGTATTTTAAGCGCGCCGTAGATAAGTGTAATAAATTTCATATCTTCACTATATATTTATATTATAAATCTGCTCACAAAAAACACTGCACGAATTATATTAAAGCGACACGCATAAAATTATGCGCTCTTAACATTGAGTTGCACGAAATTGCGCTGCTATTTAAATTTGTTCGACGCCGTGAATAACCCAGAGGAGTTTTCGCTGCCTTCGTGCTTATATTATTTATACATCGCACCGTCTTGCTCATTTGATATGCATCTTTTTATTTGTCGCCAGGTATTAAACATAAAAAATCAATTTACCATCGTTTCACAAAGCAGCTCTTAAACCAAAATAATTTATGCATGCGAAACTGGAGGGAGCGAAAGAAGATTAAAAATTTCTTATTATTTTGTCTGTTCTATATGTTCGCTCTGTTTTTCGTCCTTTTCTTCTTTTTGTGAATAATATTTGGGGTAAGGAGCAGGCTGATTAAGGTTCTAGTCTTAAGACCTCAGGATTTATATATTATGTTATACATATATATATTATATATATACATACAGAAAAATTCCTCATAATCGGCTAAAAGCTGTCCACATATAAGGCCGTCCCAAACTCCGAACTAAATTTCTACTGAACTAATAAAATCGAACCAAGAGAGAAGCCAGAAGGTGCCAGCACACATGAATTTGTTTGCTGTGATCATTTGCGTATTTTTCATACAAAATAAAAAATGTCAGACAATTACAAAAATTAATGAAAATTAAAAAAATCAAAACGGGAAATAAAAATTGTACAAAATTTTCTTGACACATTTCACAACAAGATATTTATCATAAATAATTTTACCTAAATAGTGTTCGTGTCTGGTTTTGGCATTTACTAATTTCCGGTTATAAGAACTGGTTTCGTATGAAAATATTAGTGAAAACATTGCATTCGTGAAATTTGTCTGGTTGTGGCTTGTGTCCGGTGGTGTACATATGTATATATGTAGAAACTAAATTGCAATTCTTGTTTGATTATGCTTTAAAACCACTTCGTTATGAAATAAAATAAATTAATTAATATATGTAATTACAATTAATTTCTGTTTTTGGTAGATGTAGTCTAGGTCTATAATTTCCTTTGATAGAGTATATAGTATTACTTTTTCATATCTTTGAGATATTTTCTTGAATGTTATCTGCAGCTGTACTTCAGAGTGAAGCTTAATTTATTTTTATTTTATTTACCCTATATTGAAATTGATATCAATTTTTCGCCAAAATTTCTCACAACAGCCTCCAATTTGAGAGAGTAATAAAAATCGTTCTACTGCATAAAAATATTGAACGGCGGTAACGGCTTATTGTAATTTCTGTAAAATTAATTTATATATTTACAATAATTGGTGTCAGTATTATAAAAATAAGACGTAATTTAATGAGTGTTAAAATCAAACTGTCTACCAGTTTGTTTATAGCAGTTGCTTAAGTTTCAGTAGTGCGTTGTGATTTTTACAATGAATTACAAGAATTTGTCTCAAATTTTGTATTTCTAACCAAATTTCGTGCGCGTAATCGTTATTGGAAAAGGTTTCCAGTGCTTCAGTCTTATCAAAAACACAAGCCTGTGAGGGGTACAATGACTTCGAAGACGATCGAGAGATCGTTGAAGATATTTCTAGTACTGGACGACCTTTAATCTCTTCAACTGATAAAAGTATTAGCAAAGTAAAGGATATGCTGCATGAAAATCGCTATGATCATGGCAAGGCATCTCTCGTGAATCCGCTCGATTGATTTTGGGGGATATATACGGTATGAAACGCGTTCTTGCTCAGCTCGTCAGGTTAAAACTTTAGTTTTTTTAATGAGTACGGTTAACATCCGAAAAAGTGATAAACATTTGGAAATCCATTAATTGTCTATAGGACGATCTCGACAAAAGCATGATAAAATATTCAAAACCCGATGAAAAGAGCCACCTCGGTGGAAAACTCCAAAAGTCATGTGTAAAACGGTAGATCGGAGGTAAACAAATCTCTACCGGTTTGCACATGGCTTTTGGAGTTTTCCATTGAGGTGGCTCTTTTCGTCGGGTTTTGAGATATTTGTCATGCTTTTGTGTCATCCGATAGAAAAGAATGTAGAGACATGATGGGAATACAAACTGGTCACACACACACACTCGCATGAGTGGGGCTGACAGATCGAGAATACTGCAGGAAATTTCTAGAGTAGGAGCCTAGGGTAACAATGAAGCATCTCTTGTGCACTTTTCTCGCATTGGCATGACTACGCCGTAAGTATCTGGAATTCCACGGTGTGACACACTGATGGAAGTATCGATTGTGATACATCCAAACGGACGTAGCAACTGAACTAAATCTGGTAACGCAAAGACCAAAAACTAGTCTATGCCTGGCATGTTGGCCTACTAGATTAACCTTACCAAACCTGATCTTCAAACAGAGTACCGTAAAAAGGTTTCTTTGGACATGCTTGATCGTGTGCATACCAGTCCCACATTTATGGAGAACATTATAAATGCCGATGACGTAGGGACTTATGAATTTAACATGCAAACAAGCAAAAAGTCATCGAACAGAAAAATTTTCTTGTTGTAGCTGTTAATTCGGTTAATTATTTACAACTAAAAAAGCGAGGTGAATTTGACATGTCTCAAACTGTTCTGATAGGAGTGAATTGCTGCTTTCATTAACTTCGTCATTATTTCCGACCGGCTGATTTATATACATACTATATCCTTTACCTTACCAAATAATAACCAATTATCTTCCCTAGATTAATTCATGTAAAATTGTATATACGTCTATTAACCATAACTAATAATAATTATTAATTGTAAATTTCTTGTTCATAATAGTTAATTAGTCCTTAGTTGTAGCCATAAATCTGAGTTTTTAATAAAGCTAAAGTTGAAAAAAACGGGAGTATTTATTATGTCTAGAATATATAAATTTTTGGTTTTTATTAGAGACTATTCATGTTTCATATGTTGTAAATAATTCAACATTCGCCATCGATATTCATAAAAATGTAAATAAAATGAGCAGGTGTCTGTTCATGTGATCTCTATTTATCATACCCACATACATGTACTTGTGCTGATAAGTAAATATTTTTTTTCTGGCGAACAAAAACAAAAATATTACACATGCGCTTCAATGATGCCAGGAGGTCAGACATAAAGTTTTTCATAATATGAAACGTGACTGCAGCTTTATACTTTCCCGCACTTGCATTTGCTAGGCACAAGCCGAAGCATAACTTAATATATTTTGTGTACATACCATATATATATACATAAATGTATAGTAGTATGTATGTATTTACACTTCCCCAATAATAGCTTGCTACATAAACTCATCATTTATATGCATGCCACTTTGCAGTCTCAGACCACACACTCACTTGCTCACACCCATGTAAAGATGTCTGCAGCAAAATTCCTGAGTTCTTCTATTTATATGCTATACTATATACGAGTATAACTTACTTTTTCTTTAAGCCGTCAACATATGGAACATATGTAAGTGCATTGTTTCCAGCAAGTTTTTCTGAGATGCCTTCATTTCCTTATAACGTGTCTTATATAAAAGAATGTAATAAACGTAACCTATAAATGGACGCCGATCTCTCGCATATTTTTAACCTCATATGATTCTCAAATCCTATTCTTCAATTCTTTGAACTACTGTAATATCTACAGAAAGTTCTGGAAGTAAGGAAATTGAATTGTATTTTCTTTTCAGTTAGTGAAATAATCTTCACAATTTTATTTTTCAAAATTCGGTCTACCTTTGTAATCTACATAAAACCTACTGAGTTTAGTTTTACATCAATTTTAAGCTAAATGACTGATTTTTATAGCGAAACATAAATTTTTCCCCTTACCATAGTATTGTTATATATAAGTAAATTATCTTAATGACGAGTTTAATTGGCTGTCGGAGCAAAATTTGAGATATCTTGATGAAGCTTGGTACCCTTTGGCACCCACTGGGGATAGTATTGCAAGTGTGTATAATCGGATCATGGTCACGTTACCAAAATGTCGTTAGGCAAAATAATATATAGTGCTATAATCAAGCTCAAAATTAAGATATACAAGGAGCGTTCCAAAATAAACAGGACTTTAAGAAAAAGAGCAGAACAAGAGGTTTTTTCTGCAAAATCAATTTATTATATCCCAAATTATCTCCTTCTGCTTCAATACAGCTTTTTCCACGGTCCAAAAGCATGTCGAACGAGTGTTTTAGCTCGCTGGTCGGTATGGCCGCCAGTATGCCGGTGCAAGCCTTGTGATGGTTTCTACGTCTGCATAACGCTTTCCTTTCATAGGCAAATGTATATCCGAAAAATACGAAGTCGCACGGTGCTATTTCAGCTGCGGGGAGTGGTTAGTGATTTTTTGGTCAAATAATCGTCCTTCGAATGTTGGATTGGGGGTTGTCAGTCAATTTGTGCGGAACAAACCGTGCACACACCTTTCGTAAGCCCAAATGTTCGGTAAAAATACGATAAATCGACGTTTTGGAGATGTCCAATTCTATGAAATTTTAATGATTATTTCGGCTGATTTTTGATAAATTCACGCACAGTTTCGATGGAATTTCCGGTGATCACGGATTTTGGATGGCCCACATATTGATCGTCATTTATGTCTTCACGTCCACTTTGAAAACGTTGGAACCACTCGTACTCATCAGTTGAATCGTTTCGGTAAAAGTTTGACCAAAAAGCAATGACTTCACTTCCTATCAATGAAATGTCATAAAATACCTCACTGGACCATCGATAAAGATATCAGATTCCAACGCACCAGTCGGCATATAGATGGCGTTACCAGAGGGCGCTATATTCAAGAAGTCCTGTTTACTTTGGAACGCACTGTAAAAACGTTATTGGTACATGCTATCGTATAAAAATCAGTTTCAAAATTAAGTGAGTCTACGACTATTACAAGTATAATTTATGCATTAATTATGAAAATACCAAATTTGATTGTTTCGCAACATTTTTTACTCTTGAAACTTCCTACTACTGAGTTAAGTGGGTTTGCTCACTTAACGGTTTTTCGAGTTAGATATAGGCCTATATAACTTATCAGGATGAAGATATGTATTAAAATTCGGGTGACAGTCTGTCCTTCCGTCCATGTAACATGAGTAAAATTTGAAGTATCTTGATGAAACATGGTTTATCATACACCCACCATCCCTACAAAAAGCCATTCTTTGGAAAAATTTGGAAGCTCCACACAAGATACAAGACTTTTATTTAGTATAAATAATCGCCCCCCTAAAATAATTAATGTACTACATGAGTACCTTTTAAGCCGCTAAAGCCATTATAACCAACGGCACTAAGGACAAGGCAGCCCTACGGACTGTGCGAAAATGTGTGAATTTGGAACATTACCCCGCCCACTTCCCATATAACGGTAGTACTAAAATGCGATAATTCTATAAAAAAAAAGTGTCTGTGACATAAACACGAGATGACACAGGAGAGTTTTATGGGAGCCGGTGTCAAATTGGACCTAGGACATGGCATAGCCCATTTGTAGGTGAGAACTCATATCTAGCGAGCTGCAGAATCGATTTGGTATAAAATTATACTGATTATGGTAAAATCGGCACACAAATTTAAATTCCATTTAATTCTTGCACTTGACAGGATATACCGGGATAAAAATAGACGAATAGTGGATTTGTAATGTGACACCTTGTGACCAAAAATTGTTTAAATCGGATTAAAACTACTAATTCTCCAGATAACAAATATCAGGACCCCAAGTTCTGTTGTAAACTTTTTATAGAAAATATAGGTCAATCTGAGAGATTATTATAGATATAATATCGGATAATAGTTTGATTATATATGAAAACCGGATCGAATCGGATCTATAATTCCCTTAGCCCCCAAAATACCTAATAGAAAGACTTTCGAACATACAGTGGAGTTAATGCCATACATCGGTTTTTATGTGAAATATCTTAATATATAGGAGAAAGGGTATTTTTAAGAGTTCACCATTTTACCTAAAATGGGGTAAAAATTTTCCATATACCCTATATGACCACAATAACATCCAACTAGAAGAGATATTTCTTCTTATTATGGCGATATTTTTTGGGGTACCTTAACTCAGAGAGCATCTTTTCTGTGAATAATATATATGTAGTATCGCAAAAAAATGAGTAAATCGAGTTAATACTACCCCTATCTCACCTTTCCTCGACCTTTACAAACTTCTGGTTGGCTTTATACCATATATCAGTTAATTTTGGATATATAAAGTTTAATACCGAAAATATGTGAAGTGGTCCACGAATTACCCCAACTGCAATATACAGTTACTACATATAATTATTTTCGTTATTCTAACTAACTATAGCCTAATATGTCGGTCTGTATATGAGTTAGATATTCATAAAAGAGCTTGACAATATCTTCTCGAATATACCTGAGTAAAGTCAACATGTTGTGCAATCATGTCAAACCTTGTGATTTCCGACTTGCCAGCGGCTTTTCAACCATTTATGTTTGTTAAAATGTTAGATATTTTAGTGAAATTAACTAGACAGGCCTCACAAATTATATGGTTTAGTTATGAATAAAATTTGTTAGAGTCTTCGATTGGTTTTATGTCAGATATGTTTTATTAAAACTATATTTATTATGTGTCACGTTGTTAGATGTTTTTTATTAGCTCAGTTCATTAGTCGTAATTGTAAAAAAAAATTTATTCATTAAATCCTTTCAAAGCATGAAATTCCAATTTCAAATTCAAATAATTTTTTTTAATTCCTTAAATCATTTGTGTATCTCTAATTTATTATAAATTAATCCTCAAAAACACATTTTCTCCAAAATTATTTCTTGATCGGCATTGTGGTTTGCGCTTCAACGATTTCTATAGAATTTCCTTGCACACAATGCCAATTAATCACAATTTTATAGCAATAAATATTATGGCAAAGTGACAAATTTCTTCTCTTGGAGTTCTCAATCGGCGCTCTCTATTAATTAGCAGCAAATGAGTGCTCGAATTTATGGTTGACAAAAAGTGTTATTCATACGCTCTCATGCGCTCTCCACGTTTATGTCGTTTTCTCCCACTCTCTTTTGGTGCGTTAAAACCCCAAGAGCTTTTTATTTGCGGCAGGACTCAATGTGTGTTGCGAGTTTCTTCACTTCGCTTGCAAGTTTTTTTCGCAACAACTTCGTGCTTTAAAGTGATTCCAATGTGTCTTTTGTGTGGTCCGTTGTGTGCGACAATTGCTTGTTCGTTTGTGACTTTTGTTTTGTTTCCAGCTACACACCCACACACTCTCACCGTAATGCTGTCGCAATTCGGCACTAGCTCGGCGCTGGTACCTGCGAAACTAAATTTTGTTTGGGATGGTTTGGAAAAGCTTTTTAGTAGAATACGGCATTTGACCCTAAACGGTTAAGTGACTTAATCATTGACAGTGAAATGTAAATGAATTTTTTCGAGTCCCTCAAATGTATTGAACAGTTTAATAGTTCCTCAATGGAAATTTAATTTAGACTTTAAGAAAGTGTGATGAAGTTTTATGCTCGTATTTAAATGTTTTTTGGCTTTTGGGCTTCTGCTTTTACTTTTATTAGTACACAAGCCTCAACTCGACTCTTCTTTCCTTCTCATAACCGTTTGTGTATGTGTGTGTTTGTGCGTGCTTGTGTGTGGCATGAATTATGAATGAAAGCAACGAGAATAACCGTAATTGCGTTCATAATGTTAAGTGCGTGACGGCAAATAATTTATTGTTGTTGTTATTATATGCCATGAGCGTGGCGGAAAGGCAATTCAAATGGATTGAACGAATATTATTGCGAATAGTACTAAATGGAGAAGTAAGTGAATCGTGAATTGGCGCATAAAAGGGTCACTTGGTTTGAACCAAGAAATTATAGAAGAATTGTCACTTAATTGCCGCCGTTGGAGCGATTATTTCTACATTACACACATACATACATACATGAGCCATAAGAAATTTTATGACCACAGCGTAAATACGCGCTATGAAAATGGCTCAAATGAGACCGTAAAAAGGCTGATGAACTGTTCTCTCAATTAACAAGGACTACAACTTAGTAAACAGTCCGTCAAATTAAAAAAGTTCAAAAAGAATCCCTTAATATTTTATTCAACTCATTATGTTGTTAAGGAAGAAATCACTATAATGATGGTTAATTAATGAGTAGAATGAAAATATTTCAAAATGGCCTTATCAATAATAAATTAATATGAAAATTTGCGTGTGCCAAGAAACCCTAATTATAGCTTTGAATAAATAAAAATAAATACTTCAAGGTTGCATTAAAGAGGTAGTAAGGTACTTTTTTAAGTTATATATTAATGTACAATATCTTAAAATTATTCTGTGAAAATTTCAGAGCAATTAAAGCAAAATTGACGGAGATATACACTTGTAAGTCTCCGCCCTCCAATTTGATTGTGAGCGGCAGCGACTGTAACGACCAGCTACCTGAAACTTTAAACGTGTTTTTCTCACACTTCACTTTTTCGAAGCCGATGAACTCTGTAGCTCAAAATCTATTAAACCGATACTTTTGTAATTTTGCAGACTCTTTCTTTACATAAATTTTGAGGCTACGCTGTCGAGTTTTTTTTTATTATGCACACGATGGATTACCAGTTTTGAATGGTAAGAAAGTAATGTAATTTAAGTACTATATACTAAAGTATAATAGTGGTTATAGAGTTAGGTGAATGGCTTAATCGTTGCCTACATATGAATGAGTAGATATCGATTCTTAGAGAAGTTAATCGCGTTAAAATATGAGATATAAATTGCTTATATATGTTTATATTACTAGACTAAATCTAGGATATCTTGATACTATATATTTATACCCTTTATAGTGTGAAACTCACTATTCATGAATTCTTTAACTGTAGTTTAATTAACTCGAAAAGTATTCAGGAGAACTACAACTTTTTATTTTTCAAATAATGATGAAGAACTAGATAGATGAAATGAGTTATTTGTTATAAGAGTGAATATTTTATTTTTCTTTTCAAATAACAACAACAACCAGTTATACAAGGTCCCGAATAAGAGTTATTGGAGATAGTTCGTAATGCTCCAAATTGCTGAAACGACAAATGAATGTGATAAAGAAATTAATACAATATGGTTAAAATAAAGCGAACAGTTTTTTTTTTAGAATGTTTGTCGCCTGTTTAAATTCATGAAACAAATTCATAAAATAAATAATGAATTTTTCTTTGGAAATCCAACAAAGAAATTTCTTACAAGTGTCAAAATATCTTGGCATCAGTTTATAAGCTTTCAAATCAATTTAGTAAAATTGATTAAATAAAGTCTTGCCACCTGTTGCAACAATGACATTAAAATAAATTTACTAAACTGCATTTGAAGTATGAAAAAAAATGTAAATGATTTCTGAGGCTTTATTTCTAGAACCTTACTTTAACATCAAAATACAGCAGTTTAAAGATGTAGTGCTTTTCAATATGTACACTTCATGACCCTGCCACTGATTGCAACGTACTGATTATGCCAGTAAATAAGAGAATTTTCGATTTGAGAATGGGAAATACTCATTTGACCCCTAGCTTGGACATTACATATCCTACAATATCATGCGTATACATATGTACATAGTATAACTATAATTAATACAGTTGTGTGGGGAATATTTCACTATATGCATAAATACATGTGCACATCTATGTTTATTTAAAAAATGGCAATATAATTTAAAGCTCTCTTATACTTTGTTTTCTGAACAATGCTTGAGTGAAGTGAAGTGGACTATTTCAAGGGCACTTGAAATATAATTTTTTATATGCGAGAGCTACAACAATTAAAGAAACACTTTGAAGTGAACATCCCACACTACTCTAAAGGACATATACGTATGTGAATGACACCAAGGGTAAGGTGTTTGATAAAATTATCTGGTAGTATTGGCGATAAAACTTCATTTGAGGGGTGCTATTTTTTATTTGGAGATAGTTTAAAAGTTGTTTTAATTGTGGGCTTAGCATACTGTGAGCGTCAGAAGTAAGTAAACCACAATTCTATCAATATTAAAATTTTTATTACAACGCAGTATTTAATACAAGAACAAGACGGTTTTTTATAGAACTCAAGGCTTATAGTATAGAGATTATGCACCATTCTTCAATCAAAGTCTTTTTTAGGTTGCCCTTGCTTTTAGTTCCGATTCAATAGTTTTTAAAATATTCCTCATGGTCTTTCAACTATGACTAACTGTGAAGTGTGTTTGGTTGATGTATTCTTAGCACCTTATCATAGATCAAGTCCCATAGCATACGATCTAAAACCGGATCTTGCACTACTCCACTTGAAATAGAGTAGATCTTAGAAGATCACATGTATTTAGAAGATTATAGAGAAATTAGAAAATTTTACTTCATAGCATTGAAACTGATTTGTTTTGACTTTAATAAGAAATATTTAAAACTAATGTTTGTTTCCAAAAAATTAATATAATATTAAAGGTTATGACTTTTGGATGGATTTTGAATATTGTTTACAATATTTAAAATTGCTTATGTATCTGGTTGTGTCCAATCTCAACATCCACTTATCGGGACAAACTTTTTAGGTTATAATAAAGTGAGGTTGTATGTGTTTTCAATTTTACATTCTACAAAATTTTCATAAAAAAATATAAATCTCCACTCTTCTAAGTAAAACGGTCCGGAAATCTAAGTTTCTATCAAACTTAAGTATACGACTTTCTGGTAATCTATACTAATATTATAAAGCTGAGGAGTTTGTTTCTTTTTTTGAACGTGTTAATCTCTGAAACTACTGGTTCGAATTGAATAATTCTTTTTGTGTTGGATAATCCATTTAACGAGGAAGGCTATAGGCTATATAGCATCATGCTGCGACGATAGGAGCGAAGAAACAGTGGTAAATGTGCAAAAAACGGGGGAAATTATTTATCTTTGAGGGCTTCCGTTCCTTGCGCTGCGAAAGCGATTCTAGATACACAAAAGTTATGTATGAAAGAATTATTTCTCTTTTAATGATCTAAAAAAAAAAGTCGTTGAGTACCTTTTTTGTGATAACTAATTTGGTCGAAATTACATATTTGTCAGAGTTGTATTAACATAATAATATTTATCTTTATCCAAATAAATGTGTTGTTGGTTAAGAGTATTTAATTCTGAATAAAATTGTCTTTGACGACACTTAATTTCAACGAACAACTTAAAAGATAATATTACAAATAAATAATTCCGAAACAAAATCAACTCCTACTCTGCGCTGCGCTCTTTTGACATAAAATTCAGTTTACGTAAATACTAAGTGCAGGAAAAAATAATTAGGTTCCTGACTATTAATCTTACATTTATTTTTTCTACATTTTTTTTATTAATTTTCTACGTTCTTTCTTTGTCACTGTAATGCCTAGAAAAAGAACTCAGGTTTCTCGGCAGACTGCTACTGCAAAGCGGCTGTGAGTTTTGCGCAGCAACGAAACTGAGGATGAGAATATATACACATATGGACAAAATAATAGGTGTATTACATTTTACCAAAATATCGTGAAATCATATGCAATTAAAACAAATTTTTCTTTAGTAATAAAAGTATTTCTCTTTATTAAACAGAAATACTTTGCAATTTTCTTACTGTAAGCTTTAAAACAAAAAATTCAATTATAAAAACATATTTCCCTGGACAAAATAATAGGTGTAAAAAAGTTTTTTCAAAATAAAAAAAAAAAAATCAGTATATTATTTCCTTAGCCTATAAGTTTTTAATAGCCAGTATATCCTCCCTTGTTTTGGATAAGTTTTGCTATTCTCTTGGGCATAGACTGTACTAGCTTTTGACAAGTCTCCAAGGGAATTGCATCCCACAATTCCTTAGTTTTTTGCCACAATTGCTCCTTGTTTCGAAAAGAAAAGCCTGCCAATCTTCTTTTGAGGTCACTCCACAAGTTCTCAATCGGATTGAGGTCAGGAGATTGACTTGGCCATTTCATACAGGTTACATTTGAATTTATGAGCCACTCAGATACTAACCTCGAGGTATGCTTCGGATCGTTATCTTGTTGATAACACCAGCGCAGAGGCATATTTTCTTCTGCATATGGTAGCATAATATTTTGTAATATTTCCCTGTACTCAACAGCGGTCATTGTATCCTTTATCCAAAATAATGGACCAACACCTTGCCAGGAGAAACATCCCCACACCATAACATTTCCGCCCCCATGCTTAACTGTCTTTTTGGTGTATCTGGAATCGAATTCCTTGCCTTTCGGGCGGCGTACGCTTCTCATGGAATCATTTCCGCAAAGATTTATCTTCACTTCATCACTAAATAAAATATTTCGCCACCTTTTTTCTCCAGTGGGACCACACCAATCTTTATGTTCAGTAGCGAAAGTTTTCCTCTTCTGGATATTGTTCTTTCGTAGCAGAGGAATTTTTCTGGCCGTTCGCCCTGGTAGTTTAGCTTCCACCAAACGACGCCGAATTGTCCGCGAGCTTATATTAAATCCCACCTCCGCTTCAATTTGTCGCGAAGAGATAAAAGGGTCTTTTTTTGCCATAAGTACTATACGATGGTCATCAATTGGGCAGGTTATTTTTGGACGGCCACGAGTTTCCTTCCCTTTTTTTCCTTTTAGAGCATTAGTGACAAAATTTTCTGATCGCTCTAACGTATTGGCTATGAATTTATATGTTTTCCCTTCACCACGTAGTTTTTTAACCAATTAGCGTTCTATTTCGGTGCAGTGTCTCTTGCGACCCATTCTGAAAATTTTTTGTTTGTCAGTTTGTGATATTTAAACTAATATAAATTTGGAAATACTCAAATACTTACTTTGGTATGGTAAATAGTACGAATTAACAACTTCTTTACGAAAAATATGAACTACACCTATTTTAATGGCCAAGCAAAATTAAATGAACAATGATCACTCGTCACTAAAAAGCAAAATCACCGAATGAGTAATGCAAACTGTTGACACCACCATGCTACTAAAACGCGTCCATCATAAAAACATAGCGGTATTAAAAATAAATAACAGTTACAACACTTTTTGACAAAAAAATGGCATCCCGCATATTATTTTGTCCATATGTGTATATGTTGGGTACTCAACGAGCAATCAGTGAACAAAACCGTGCTAGGGAATCGAGCGTTGAACGTTCGCAGCGTCTCGCCTCACAAAATTTTCGAACTTTGGCGAACCGACAACGGGAATCAAGCGCTGAACGAATTTTGGCTGGCCGCAATCGGGAATCAAGCGCTGAACGATCCCATCGATTAGCACAACAAAATGCCCGATCAGCAAGGAGTAGAACTCCCAGACAACGAGTTCAGTGCAGTAATTTATAGAATGCTGCATTTACTTATGATTGCACCCTTGTCTATACTGAGCTAAATGATATTGATATTGGTAGAATGGATAAAATTTTCAACTTACGCCAAGCAAAAGAATGGGCGGCGGAAGCTCCTGGACTGTATTGTAGGTGGCAAAGTAAATATACCTATAATTCCGCAACCTACATCAGTTTTAAATGAACTGATATCAGGCTCACATCTATCATCAAAGCATTTCTTAAATCACCTAAGACAATATAATACACTATTTCAGATGACTTCCTTTGGTGCCAAAGAAATTCGTGAAGGACCCTAGCTTGCAAATCGATTTTATCGACGTTTTCCAAACATACCTTCACGATCATAATACGTATATTAAAAGTTTTAAGTACAATCTGGAAAATAGAACGATCAATAATTTAAAAATTATTATTCATGTTGATATGAAACCGCCTAACGAGCATCGATGTCGGTAAAATGTGCCGGTAGTAGATGAGGTAGCTGTTATTTTAATCGACGAAGACAAAGGTTCCCAAATATTGTGTAAATTGAGAGAGCAGAAGAATACATTCATTTAAAAGATACCGTCGTAAATGATGGGAATATAAACGCTTCTAATACAGGCCAGCACGCCAAAGTCAAGATGCTATGACATATGTCAGGAAATTTGGAAGATCTGATCTCTTCATTACATTTACATGTAACTCAGAATGGCCGGAAAGAAAAATTGAGTTATTACCTAATCAACATTCTTACGACAGTCTTGATTTGGTTTCTAAAGTATTTCATTTAAAACTCAAGAAAATGATAGACCTACTAACGAAGAAGAATATTTTTGGACCATCGAAAGCCTTTGTTTACAGCGTAGAATGGCAAAAAAGAGGTTTACCTCACGCCCATATTTTATTGTGGCTGGCTAACAAACTACAACCAGATTCTATAGATGCAATAATATCGGCTGAAATACCTGACAAACAACAAGATCCAATTCTTCATAATATTGTCATAAAAAATATGATACATGGTCCTTGCGGATTTCATAATCCTGCGTCCCTATGTATGAAAGAAACCGTTTGTTCTAAAAAGTATCCTAAACATTTTATTTCGGAAACACAAACCGGGTATGACGGTTACCCAACCTACAGACGCAGGCCTCCAGATAATAGAGGAAACGCAGCAGTAATTCGTGTCAAAGGTACAGAAATGAGCGTGGATAATCGTTGGGTGGTTCAATATAGTCCAGTGCTATCACGAATTTTCAATGCACACATCAACGTAGAGTTTTGTCAATCGGTCAAAGCTGTTAAGTACATCTGCAAGTATATTCATAAAGGTTCTAATCAAGCCACATTTTCGTTACAAATGAATAGCGATGAAATAGAAAGATGCCTAAATAATTGCTATATAAGTTCCTCGGAAGCGTTCTGGAGAATTTTCTATTCATGAACGTTTTCCGGCAGTAGTTCATTTAGCACTTCATTTGGAAAATGGACAAAGAGCTTATTTTTATAATAATGAAAATCTCCAAGGTCGTGTTAACAATCCTTCATCAACGACACTTACAGTGTTCTTTGATCTTTGCAGAAGCGACGATTTCGCAAAAACCCTTTTATATCACGAAGTTCCTCAGTATTACGTGTGGCAAAGAAATTCATTTTCTAGAAGAAAACGTGGGCAAGATGTTGAAGATGTAAAAAAAAGACACAACTTTAGGCCGTTTTTACAACATTCATCCAATTCAAACTGCAATATTTTCGCGGTCCAGTGTCATTTGAACATCTGAGGACCGTGAATGGTGTTATTTTCCAAACTTATCACGGCGCTAGCAAGGAATTAGGTGTACTGGAGGGAGATGAACATTGGCAAAATACCATGTCCGATGCAGTCATATCCGAGTCAGCTCAAAATTAAGGGAATTATTTACCATCATCCTTATATTTTGCCAACATCTGATCCCTTAGAGTTATGGAATAAATTTCGTAATGCTTTATGTGAAGATATATTAAACAGACTGCGTAATGGGAATCAGAATATGACATTAGCATATAAAGATGATGTATATGTGGCGGTTAAGGTGTTAATAAGTAAAACACTATTTAACCAGCTACTTAATTTTATTAAATTTATTTACTTACAAATAAATCCGACTTACAAATATGTTATAAAAATATAAATGTTTTATGTTGCGTGCGATAGAACACGTGTGGTCTCGTCCGATGATCAAAAGGAATAGGACGAATTGGAGAATTTAATATGAGGTGATCAATATTGTAACGGGATTAAATATTTTAGTTTGCTGAATACAGTATTACCAGATGAAAGTGGTTAAGTAGTTACAATATTGGAAATAGTTAATAAGTGGATCTATTACAATTTGGAGAGATGTTAATCGCTACAATACTCCCCTTCTTAAAAAAAATTTAAAGTTTTTAAGAAGTAATTTAAATTTTATACATTAATTTGGAATATAGGTGTTCTTATCACTAAACTTAACTCCAAAAGAAGTACGTTGAATTTTCTCGGCTGCTGTGAAGAATTCTAGATCGTTTACATCGCTGTCGGCTACGTATACTGGTTTAAGTCTATCCACTGAAATAGAGGTTGGGTTGCCTCGGTAGTCTATGACGAAATATTTGTCGTGACGAGCAATAACTTTGAACGGTCCTTCGTAGGGCGATGAGAATGAAATTTCTATATGATCATTTCGTACCAAAACATGAGAACAGGTGTTTAGGTCTTTAAAATAAAAAATTGATCTCTTTCCGTGTCTTGACGTTTCTGCTGGTGCTAGATTTTTGAAATGTTGTTTTAAATTCTGTAATAGTTCGGCAGTGGTTGTTTGATTGTTTGAAGGAGCAATGAATTCTCCAGGCAAACGTATTGATTCTCCATAAACGAGTTCGGCTGGAGTTGTGCCCATGTCTTCTTTCCATGCTGTTCGAAGGCCAAGTAGTACAACTGGTAGAGCGTCTAGCCAAGTTTCTCGATGGCAAAAGAGTGTAGACTTGAGTTGGCGATGGAAACGTTCGACTAAGCCATTTGATTGCGGATGATATGGAGAAGTCCTTAGATGTTTGATGCTAAGAATCTGCGACAGTGAGTTAAAAAGTTTTGACTCAAATTGTCGTCCTTGATCGGATGTTATTCGTTTTGGTACACCGTATCTAGCGATCCAGTGGGCGAGTAGTGCTCGTGCTACAGTGTCTGCTGTACCGTTTTCCAGAGGTATGGCTTCTGGAAAACGCGTAAAACGATCGATTATAGTCAAACATTGATTAAATCTTTTAGACGTTGGTAGAGAAACCAAGTCTATATGTATGTGTTCGAATCGTTGTGAGGGTGCTTGAAAAGTACCGATAGGTGATGATACGTGTCGCTGAATTTTGTTACGTTGACAGTCGATGCAAGCTTTTGCCCATGTGCGGCAGTCTTTGTTTATTGACGGCCACACAAATCGTTTACTCACTAGCTTTTGCGATGCCTTTATTCCGGGATGTGCCAAGGAATGTAAAGAATCGAATAAATGTTTTCTGAGTGAAACTGGGACATATGGTCGTATAGATCCATTAGTTAAATCACAGTACAGAGCTGGTTCGTTGGCATCTGCCTGTATTTTCTCCAGTGATAGTGATGTTGACGGATTGTTGAGTAATTGCTGCAATTCTGTATCGTTTTGCTGTGCTGTTGCTAAACTTTGTGTAGTGACGGGTTTAGAAATCGCGTTGACGCGGGAGAGCGTATCTGCAACGATGTTCTGGTGTCCTGAAACGTGTCTGATATCCGAAGTAAATTGACAAATAAAATCCAAATGACGGAACTGCCAAGGGGAGGCTCGTTCTGTGCGTTGGTGGAAAGCGTGCTGTAGTGGCTTATGGTCTGTGAAAACGATCACGTGACGTCCTTCAAAGATATGTCGAAAATATTTTACGGCTTCGAATATTGCATGTAGTTCACGATCATATGTAGATAATTTCTGTATTGACGATGGAAGCTTTTTACTGAAAAATGCTAATGGTTGCCAAGTGTTGTTGACATGTTGCTGTAGGACGGCGCCTATACCATGTTCGGAAGCGTCTGTAAAAATTGCCCATTGAGTGTTTGTATTTGGATGTACCAGTAATGTTGTTTGAGCAAGTGCTTGCTTTGCTTTGTTGAACGATAATTGAAGCTCTTTGGTGCATTCTATTCTTTGCGAATTCTTGACGTTTGGACCTTCCAGCAGTGAGTTGAGAGGAGCGAGGATTTCGGCCGCTTGTTTGATGAATTTCCTGTAAAAATTTATTGTACCAAGAAATCTTCTTAAACTTTTGATAGTAGTAGGAAATTCAATACTTAGGATAGCGTTAACCTTATCTTTTAATGGTGTTATACCATTTTTGTTGACCGTGTGGCCCAAGAATTTTACCTCGGTTAAACCAAAATTTGATTTTGTGGGATAATGACTAATCCATAATCTTGAAGGCGTTTAAATAAAATTTCAAGATGTTGCAAATGTTCACCCTCATTGGCTGAAGCTACCAGGATATCGTCGATATATACGAATAAGAATGGAAGATCTCGTGTTACTTCATCAAAGAACCTTTGAAACGTTTGAGCTGCGTTTCTTAGACCAAAGATCATATAAGGAAACTCAAATAGTCCAAAAGGCGTTATAATGGCCGTTTTAGAAATGTCTTCTGGTGCGACCGGGATTTGGTTAAATGCACGAACCAAATCTATAGTTGAAAAAATGTTTTTACCATTTAATGTTGCATTAAAGTCCTCAAGGCAGCGTACGGGGTATTTATCTGGAATTGTGCGAGCATTTAGACTGCGGTAGTCTCCACATGGTCGCCATCCCCCAGTGCTTTTCGCTGTTAAGTGCAGTGGCGATGACCATGGACTGTTCGAAGGTCGAGCGATTCCGAGTTTGATCATGTCATCAAACTCGTGACGTGCAGCTTGTAGTTTATCGGTGGTAAACGGCGTGCTTTGCTGGTCACTGGTGGTCCATTAGAAGTACGTATGTGGTGGAAAGTATTGTGTTTCTTCCCTCTTGTTACGCTGTCTGGATTTGTAATCTGCGGAAAATTTCGTAGTAGTTTGTGGAATATTGTATCTTCTTTAATTGATCGGATGGAAATTGTATTCGTTATTGGAGCAATTAAAGCGGGTGATGTTAATCCAGTACGTCCGTCGAGTAGACATCTTCGCATGAGGTCGACTAATAAGTCAAAGTGACTCAAGAAGTCAGCCCCGATGATTGGTTTCGTGACGTCGGCGATGATAAATTGCCACAAAAATTCACGGCGAAGACCTAAATTAAGAGACAATAACCGTTTTCCGTATGTTTGGATGATGGATCCGTTTGCTGCTTGAAGCGCTTGACCATTTGTTGGTGTTGCATTTTTCGACCACTCTTTTGGGAAAACCGATAAATCGGAACCTGTGTCTACCAGATATTGGGTACCAGAGGTTCGATCTCTAATGTAAAGACGGTGAGAATTTTCCAGAGAATCACCACCCGTCATCAGCGACTCTCTAAGGCGTTTCCCGAAAATGTGCAACCTGGTTTGCACCGAATAGCGTTTTTACCGTATTTTGAGTGATAGTAACAAAGCCCGTTAGAGCTCAGCCTATGTTGTTGGGACTGGCTACGTGACCTCGGTTTGTTATGCTGTCGTGTATTTGATCTGGATTCCCGTTTGTTAATCACGGCTGATAGTGCTGCTAACTGTTTGGTTAAGTCTGATATTTGTTGTGTGAAGTCTGCACCATTAGTGTTGTTAGTATTTTTGGAGACTGATGAAACGTACATACCTTGTATGATTTCGTGTAGTCTGTCTGCACTAGCCCCTAAATTTTCCAGTGTTGCATTTGTTTGCAATGCTAACATAGCGCGAGTGTCTTTCGGTAAAGCGGACAACCATTTAGCCTTAAGTACATCTTCGTCGACGCCTGGAACCAGAGTTTTAAGATGGCGCAGGAGTTGTGATGGCGTACGATCGCCAATCTCCTCACCTTCGAGAAGTTGTTGTAGCTTTGCTTCTTTCGATTTAGAAAAACGACTAATTAGTGCCATTTTTGAGTGCATTGAAAGGTGCTGATGTTGGAGGATCAATGATGATGTCTTCCACTTCTGCCGCATGTCGCGTGTCGAGGATGGAAACCGCGTGGTAAAATTTGTCAAGATCTCTTACCACTCCCAGAATCCTAAACTGTGCTTCGATTTGGGCGATCCACAGCGATGGCTTCTCAGGATTAAACTGTATTGGTCGAATGACGTTAGATGTTGGTTGTAGAGGTTTCCTGTCTTCGGAATTATCTTCCGATGGTGACTGCTTAATGTTGGTCATCTTTGTACCGAGTTGGTACTGGAGTGATGTGACAGGCTTAGTGTTCTATCGCTTAAGCCGCGTAGCGTGATATGGTTGAGTTTGCGCGTGGAGCTCCTTTATCGAGATTTACTTCGACGATTGTGGCTCACAAATGTAGAGGTTATGGTACACACATCAGAATAACGTGTTCCTAATGTAGCAGTTAGTGTATAAATCACGTTGATTTTTGGCTTGTACGTCGGGCGTAGGACGTCAGGTATGTTGTGAGCGTCGCCAATGTGATTTTAACGTCAGTATATTGTATGAATTTCGGCCGTCGGGGTCACCAATGTGGCGGTTAAGGTGTTAATAAGTAAAACACTATTTAACCAGCTACTTAATTTTATTAAATTTATTTACTTACAAATAAATCCGACTTACAAATATGTTATAAAAATATAAATGTTTTATGTTGCGTGCGATAGAACACGTGTGGTCTCGTCCGATGATCAAAAGGAATAGGACGAATTGGAGAATTTAATATGAGGTGATCAATATTGTAACGGGATTAAATATTTTAGTTTGCTGAATACAGTATTACCAGATGAAAGTGGTTAAGTAGTTACAATATTGGAAATAGTTAATAAGTGGATCTATTACAATTTGGAGAGATGTTAATCGCTACATATACAAAGACGGACTAATCATATCCTGCATCAAAAAGAAATTATTCGCTTCTGGACCCGTTAGAAGTAGCATTGCGAAAACCATATGATATAAATGAATTTAATGTGTATATTATTCAAAACGAACCAAGATTAGTTAATGATAAGGTGATAGCGTATAATGGTGTTCTTCAAAGTGTTCGTTTCAATAAAGGAAGAATTTTTTTTAGAAGACCTTCATTACTTATCTTATATTAGCAAAAGTAAGGTCTCAGGAACAGCTAGCCTTAGCAGTAGCGTCGTCAGGTATCACTGCAACTTTTTTAGCAGTTGGACGCACAGCTCATTCCACTTTTAAACTGCCCCTAACTGTTTCTTTAGAGAAAGATTGCGTGTGCTCTATACGTAAAAATGGCCTTTTGGAAAAAGTTTTACAAGATGCCAGTTTAATAATTTGGGACGAATGTACCATGATCCATAGAGCTCACGTAAAAGCTCTAGACAGAACTCTTAGAGATCTTAGAAGCTGTGATAAAATCATGGGTGGGATTACTGTTGTGTTTGCTGGGGACTTTTGACAAACTTTACCCGTAATAGTAAGGAGAACTAGAGCAGACATTGTTCTCCATTATGGAAGTTTGTAAATATTTTAAAATTATTGACAAATATGAGAGCCCATTTGTGGGGAGGTAGTATAGCTTTCCTTAAAAATTACTTTTAGTAGGAGACGGGAAAATATCTCATTTCAAATAAAATTGAAATTGACCGCGATTTAGGAATAAGAGTGGGTAACATTGAGGATTTAATATCAAAATTTCACCCTGACATCAGCAAAATAGAAAATAAAGATCACCAATGGATGTGTCAAAGGGCAATACTGGCGGCGAGAAATAGTAGCGTGGACGAAATTAATGACATAATTTTAAATAAACTTGAAGGAGATATAGTCATATACACATTTATTGATAATGTAATGGATCAAGAAGATGTAGTCCATAACCCAAAGAGTTTCTAAATTCTTTGAACCCAAGTGGCCTTCCTCCACATTCCCTTGAGCTAAAAATAGGCGTCCCAATAATTTTACTTAGAAATCTGAAACCACCTAATTTATGTAACGGGACCCGACTTCAAGTCAAATTTCTTCGCAATAACGTGATCGTTGCAATCGTTTTGACTGATCCTGCAGTTGGTCAAACAGTACCTAAACCTCGCATCCAATGATCTCAAATTATATACCTTTTAATTTTAAAAGAATTCAATTTCCCTTTAAGGTATCTTTCGCCGTTACAATTTATAAATCGCAAGAGCAAACATTTAAACACGTGGGGATCGATTTACGACAAGACTGCTTTTTACATGGGCAATTATATGTCGTGTTGTCAAGATTAGGTTGCGGAAAAAATCAGTATGTTCTTCTGCAATCAGAAAATAAAACAAAAAATATAATTTACGCAGAATTTCTTTGATAACAGAAATTGACGCGGACGAAGATAAAGACGAAACCCAAAATCACTATTCCACGCGGACGAAGTCGCGGGCACAGCTAGTTGTATATAAAATCCACAAGGAGAAGTATATGATGCTTGATAAGGGGAGCATACGAAACATGAACAACTATGAATAATTGAACCTCAATCGAAATAACGGAGTAATGGCGCTTCTCCTGTCAATTATTTTTTTTCTTTTCGTATTCGCTACTACTCCACTACTACAAACAAAGCGAACAGCAAGCAAATTATCCGAATAAACAGACGTCGAATCGCTTTTTAGCACAACATTTAAGCAACATTTCAATCTGTCATAGCTCGGCTGTCTGATTCATTGCTTCGCAGTCTGACACTTTTTCCCAATCGCTGCAGACATTTGCCGGGCAAGTATGAATGACTCATAAGAGCACCTGCCATGTTGCTGATTGCTGATAAAGCATGTTTATGTAGCGAGCAAAGGAAAATGCTGCAAGAGGGGAGCGAATTGTAAACAAAAATATGAAAATAATAAAAGGAAACAGAGGAAAACAGCAAACGCTGCAAAAGCTTGTCGCGCTTCATGCTGCCATACATGACTAAGCACGGCACCGTGCCTCAGAGTACCGTAACGATAATATTATGCACTGTAATCTACAGTACAAAGCATGCGGAATGGTATGAAGAAGAAGAAGAAGAAGAGCGAAATGGTACAACTTGTGATCAATATGTAAATGCTGATTTGCTTAAGGGCTGACATCCGGTGTTTGTATCGCAAAACATTGGCGCATTTTTATATGTACTTGGATGCAGGCAACCGCTGCTTCCTTGAGCCATTCAAAGCTTAGCTACAGAAGTATGATATCATATTATTTCACTGGATTATACTTGGGTAGTAGTGCGGTACACTGTGCGGAGTTGAAATTGATGCAGTTGCTTCCCTGGTTCATTGATTGAAATCCCTTTCCATTTCAGTTGATTTCATCTCTCTTTGCGCGGCGAATGCTTGCGATATTTGTGTCTATAGTTGCATTTCGGATTTTGCATATGCGCAATGACTAACAAAGCCACAGAAGTAGAGACAGTGCTTATATTCACAATTTGGTTCCTCCTTGTATTTTGCCAGGCCATGTTTACTACCGTTATTATCCTTTATAAACATCGTAACTGTATATACATAGACATATGTGTATACAAATGGTGAGGTCGGCGACCTAAGTATGTATGACTTTAACCAAATTTTTTTAACAAATGTCTGTTATAAAAAGATGTCTCAGTGAGATATGGTTTGAATTTTAAATCCATAAACGGAGCTTGAGACTAAAATGTAAATTGACAATTTTTACAAATTTGCCCCTTCCTTAGTGTAATTCCTTGCGCCAAATTTGAGATTCGTATCTTAATTTATCGCGTAGTTATGGTGTTTATACATGCGTTTCCGATTAATAGCATTTTGTGGGCGTGGCAGAGGTCCGATTACACCGATCTCCGAACTTGTACCGCCAACTCGTCTCGTCATTCTCACCACGACACTCACTTGCCCGAATCAAAGCTATCGGATCACGAGAGCATATACATATGTACATATTCCGATCGTTCTGTTCTTGTTCTTGTATTGACAACTTTTTCATATGATATCGAAAGGAATAATATATATATGTGAAGGGTTAAACAGCTTTGGTGTAATCGAAGTTAACGTTTCTTCTTATTTTTTTGCCGGAAAATCTTACAAGTTTATCGAATTTTCGCTCGATGGTTCTGTGACGACACAAAGCATACCAGCAAGTTTGTACAAATAAAAGTTATTTAAAATAGAGTTGAGGTTGGGAGCTGGCCGACTTAGTCACCTAACCTTAATCTCAAATCAAAACATTTTAATCAAATTGGGAATCTTTAGAAAGATGTTAAAGAAACTGTAGGGAGTGAGAACTCGTTAACTACAAAACATTTATGGATGGTTGTGAAGGAAGCGTGCAAGATCTTTTCAATTGACGAATAATTTAAGCTTTATTTTATATTATTTTAATGAATTAAATGGTTTTTAATGTAAAATACTCATTAATTACAAAAAAAAGTTTATTTATTTATTTAATATCTTTATCTTTTAAGGAAACCATATTGCAAAAATCGTGCATAATTAGCTGCTCTCTACATTTTTTGAGTTTACTCGATGAATAGATTGTGAGTGATACACTATAGACTTGAAATAACAGTGTTATATGGACTTGCAACGACCCAATTCTACCTATGATCCTAAACAAAATCTCCATAATAAAAAAAAATATTTCTAAACTTATAAATAATTAAAAATAATAATTTTTGTAACACTCTAAATTTTCACGTAAATATAGCCCTTAGGAATATACATATATTAGGTTGTCAAATATCACCCTTCCACTTTTTTGCTCTTTATTCAATACTCTATAAAAAGTATTACAGTGATCGGATTTAGTCAAATATGCGCCGTTTCGTTCGACAATCTGTTACCATCCAGATGGCAACTTCATAATACCCCCCTTGCGAAGAACTCGGACAGCCACTTTCCACAAGACTCTTTTGAGTTCAACTTTACATCAACAAGGGTGTTCGCCATGGGCAGGAACAGGCAGTAATCACTTGGCGCTATCTCCGGCCCATATGGTGGATGCGATAAAACCTCTTATCCGAG
Source organism: Bactrocera correcta (assembly GCA_027475135.1). Taxonomy (NCBI): domain Eukaryota; kingdom Metazoa; phylum Arthropoda; class Insecta; order Diptera; family Tephritidae; genus Bactrocera; species Bactrocera correcta. The sequence continues at coordinate 2,515,342 of CM050323.1, read as the reverse complement.
CTCCCGTAGCTTTTGACGAGTCATCAACGAAGCGTGTGGTCTGGCGTTGTCCTGGTGGAACACTATACCCTTCCTGTTGGCCAATTCTGGACGCTTCTGGTCGATCACCTGCTTCAAGCGGTCCAGTTGTTCGCAGAAGATAGTAGAATTAATGTCTGGCCATATGGGAGCAGCTCATAGTGAATAATTCCCTTACAATCCAACCAAACACACAACCAAACTTTCCTGGCCGTCAATCCCGGCTTGTCTACTGTTTGAGAGGATTCATCGGCCTTCGACCACCCACCGTTTTTACTCGATATTGTCGCATGTGGTCCAGTTTTCGCCGCCAGTCACCATCCTTCAAAAATGGGTCGAGTTCGTTCCGTTTCAGCAGCACATCGCAGGCGTTGGTTCGGTCCAGAACGATTTTCTGCGTAAAATCAGGCGGCACCCAAACATCATGTGTATCCAGCCTTCTGCAGATGGTTTAGAATGGTTTGGTGACGAACTTCCATCTGTTGGGCGATGTCACGAGATACCACATGCCAGTCTAACTCGATGTTTTTCAAGATTTGATCGGTATTCGTCGTCACAGGTATTCCGCCGGCTGACTTATCCATGTCGTTTTCACCCATTCTGAATCGTCAAAACCATTCCTCCGCAGTTCGAAGTGAGAGAGTGCCATCCTCCAAAACACCATTAATCTCACAGAAGGTTTTTCTAGCGGATTTGCCTTTAACAAAGAAAACTTTAAAATGCGCGAATTTCGGCATTATCAATTCCATGTTTAAACGTCTATAACTGTTGAACGCAATATCCAAACTAATCATGCATAGCGTCGTTTTGTAGGTTATGTCAAGACCTTTCAAAGATATATTGCCAAATACGAGCTCAGTAGTGCTTTATACATAGCCGCGAAATTCGAAAGACCAAAAGGCGAAAGGAGATATTTGACAACCAAATACATATATACATATATGTGTTGTTATTTATAACCGTATTTAAAAAATAACCCTCGTGTATACATATACACATATATGTATATACCAAAACGGATCCCGACAACTCCACAATTTAGTAAGCTTTAACTTGTTTGTCATTTTCTTTTCAGTTGGTGCAAACTTTTAATTCGACTTTCATGACAACAACAACAAATACCAAATAATACAGACCAAAAAAAAAGAACTAAATGCAGCAAATTTCGTTTGGAGAAAAAAGTTGACAATCTTTATCCACTCACGTTTCATAGACGCTTACCGCTCAGCAATGCCAAACAACGAATCCAGCAGCTGAACGGTAAAGCAGTCGCCATCGACAATTGCCAAGGGTGTTCACGACCAGAACGTCGTACATAATATATATCTAACAACTGACACTTTCTGTGTGTGAAGCTGTTGTTGTTATTAGAGTGACTACTTGAATGCTGCCAACTTATCAAGGAAAGTTAAACTTGACTTTATTGTATTAGTCAACTTCGGTCTTCGCGTTCTACTTTCAGTTTTAACCGCATTATTTGTGCTTCCATTTAGAACTGCTTGTCCCTCTCACTTTTTTATTTATTTTTCGTGCACGTCACAATAATTCTCAGCAAAGTGGAAGAAAATAGTTTATAAATGCCAACTCAATATATACACACACCTATACATACGTATATGTGTCTATTTTTTATTTATATGGTTCATTATTTTGGCACACCGTTATTTTTATCAATTTTCCGACAAATGTTTTCATAGACCAAAGATATTTTATTTTCGCACTTGGATAAAGATTTTTGTCAATTAACGATTTGACACATCACTTTTTAGAGTCTGCTGCAAGACATTATTTGTCAAATACATAGCAATCAAATACAGTGACTGACAAAATTGATCATGGTATCAATACGTACCTAAGCGATGATAAAAAACTCGTAAATGATTTGATATTTTCGAAATTGTTTATGTTTTTTTAAAGATATAATATGAAAGAATAAAACACAAGTAATATTTCATTAAACAACAACAAATAAAAGCAGTAAAGAAACTAAATATGGGTGTTTCCATAGTTACGCACGCGACATTTGTACACGTTTAATTGCGTTTGAATGTTGTAAAAATAGAAATATAATGGGAGAAAGTCATATATTTTAGGATCGCTGCATTGTATGTGATGAGTTCTTTCCAAAAAGTATTATTATTGGAAAATTGAGCAATGGGTACCCAAATTCCAGACAATCAAAGTTGACTTACACACGTGACAAAAATGGAAATCGCTTTCAGAGCCGTAAGAAAAAATGCGAAAGTAAGCGAATTGTAGGAGATTTTTATCCAGGAAAAATTTTTTATAAAGGTTAATAATGAAACTTCATAATTCATGCTTGCTTCTTAAACAACTGAGCATGGTTTGGCTAAGACAAAAAAATAAATTTATTACTCACGTGACATTACGTACGTGACACATTTTACCTTCATATATACTTTAGTAATTTTACATATATTTTCAGAAATTTTGACAAAAAACTTAAACTTTTATTCAAAAATGAAAAATAAAAAATCAAAATAAGAATACTATAAAATTATTCTAACTTAATTTTTTCCTTAAGTGAGTATCCTGTTCGAGCAACATTTATATATTCGTTACCTTGGTAGGAAAGGCAATGCATTTTTTGTATTTCTGGAATGCCGCGAACAATTTCCCATTTTTCAATTAATGGTGGAGAAAAGTCTTCAATCTCTTTTGATGAGATATATAACAGACTAACTCCTTCGATGATTTTGCCAGCACATTCATAAAATGCAAAGGCATCCGGTAAAATAATATTATTTGCCTTAACCGCTTGCCAAACTTTCCGCTTCACCACCGCGCCGATTCCATCGACTGCGCCTCTGCCATGCGAAGTTGCAAAGAAGTTCCACTCTAAATGCTTTAAGCCAAATTCGCTAACAAACGAAGGAATGCTGGTGAGAATATACTTATTTTTCAATTGACTGCTGCCATCAGAGAATATAAAAACCGTAGAAATTTCTTCGAATTGACTTTGAATTTTGTGCAAAATTTTTGTAAGGAAACAATAGACGTCAAATTTGTTGTGGGTAAGTTTGTCACTAATGACAGCGAAAGATTCAGTTTGATCTCGCATCCATGCAACGCAAGTGAAAATAGTAACTTGTTGGTAGCTAAAGTGAGCTTCTTGGACCTCATTCTGATTGATCAATCGATAGTTTTCTGCAAAATCGATTTGCAAAATTAATTCATTATCACATAAATTATTCTTTTTGTCCTTAAAATATCTTTGCTGAGCGCTCTTTATAAAAAAATGAAGTTTAAAAGCTGGCTGCTGAATTTCCAGTTCATGTAACAAATCCGATAATGGCGCTATGGTATAGCTTAATGTTAAGCGATCGTTAACTTTCCTCCAATAGCTCCAATTAACATTTTCTTCCATTTTGGATAGAAAATATATAGGCACCAAATCATGTTTTAGATCCCCTATACATTTATCACAGTCACTAATCATGCACTTTTCTTTCAATACATTGCAGCATGTTAATTTCAAAAAAGATTCAAAATGAGATGGAAACTGAGGCATAGCTTTATGACATCCCTCTAGCAAAAATGCGAAGTTCTCATGATATTAACATACACACATATTATGCGGAAGTTTCTCCATTAATGTAACGCTTTTGGGTCGATGGTGAAAAAATTGGGATTTACAAAGATATTCTGAAGTGACCTCGCTTCTGCACAGTTGATAAGCTTCTGATACAGATACAATCATAAAACGCCTTGCAACTATTAGCTTATTGCAGATGTTTTCCGGCATATTATCATTTGAACATACGGGTGTCTCAGTTTCATTATTCGAGAGCTTGGGATACTTTTTATATAAAGCTTGTAGAACTTCATCTCTCATTATTGCGTTGAATGGTAACGCCCTCTCTACCTTCTTTATAGCTTTGGCTAATGTTTGCTTACACTTGTAACCACTTTTGAATTGGGTATTTGAATTTTTTTTCATTGCTCTACACTTTTGTTGTCGAACGCGATCTCTATTTCTTTTTTCTTTCAATATTTTTGAATTATTTTTGGCCTCGCATGCCTTTCTCTTCCGATATTCACGCATTCTTTCAGCTTGTTTTTCTTTATGTTCCTTAAGCTTATTTCCATCTTGCTTAAGCCTCTCCCTCCACCGATTTTGATGTTTAGCATTCCGTGACATCTATGTAGGTGTAATATGTATTGTAAAAGTAAAATAATATTTATCAAATGAACTTTAATTAAGAGCATTAAATTTTTCGTACTTACCATTACGCACGTGACAAATTTCAAAAGTTAAGAAAAAAAATTAATTTTTGTAGAACGCTATTTGTATTAATAAATTTTTTTAGCAAATACTAAACTTACTTTACAAACTAAATAAAAAAACACTTAAACAGATTATTCTTCTTCTTCTTTACTGGCGTAGACACCGCTTACGCGATTATAGCCGAGTCAACAACAGCGCGCCAGTCGTTTCTTCTCTTCGCTACGTGGCGCCAATTGGATATTCCAAGCGAGGCCAGGTCCTTCTCCACTTGGTCCTTTCAACGGAGTGGAGGTCTTCCTCTTCCTCTGCTTCCCGCGGCGGGTACTGCGTCGAATACTTTCAGAGCTGGAGTGTTTTCATCCATCCGGACAACATGACCTAGCCAGCGTAGCCGCTGTCTTTTAATGCGCTGAACTATGTCAATGTCGTCGTATATCTCGTACAGCTCATCGTTCCATCGAATGCGATATTCGCCGTGGCCAACGCGCAAAGGACCATAAATCTTTCGCAGAACCTTTCTCTCGAAAACTCGCAACGTCGACTCATCCGTTGTTGACATCGTCCAAGCCTCTGCACCATATAGCAGGACGGGAATTATGAGTGACTTATAGAGTTTGGTTTTTGTTTGTCGAGAGAGGACTTTGCTTCTCAATTGCCTACTTAGTCCGAAGTAGCACCTGTTCGCAAGAGTTATCCTGCGTTGGATTTCTAGGCTGATGTTGTTGGTGTTGTTTACGCTGGTTCCAAGATAGACGAAATTATCTACAACTTCAAAGTTATGACTGTCAACAGTGACGTGAGTGCCAAGTCGCGAGTGCGACGACTGTTTGTTTGATGACAGGAGATATTTCGTCTTGTCCTCGTTCACTGCCAGACCCATTTCTTTTGCTTCCTTGTCCAGTCTGGAGAAAGCAGAACTAACGGCGCGGGTGTTGAGGCCGATGATATCAATATCATCGGCATACGCCAGCAGTAGTAGACTCTTATAGAAGATGGTACCTTCTCTGTTGAGTTCTGCAGCTCGAACTATTTTCTCCAGAAGCAGGTTGAAAAAGTCGCACGATAGGGAATCGCCTTGTCTGAAACCTCGTTTGGTATCGAACGGCTCGGAGAGGTCCTTCCCGATTCTGACGGAGCCTTTTGTGTCGCTCAACGTCAGCTTACACAGCCGTATTAGTTTTGCGGGGATACCAAATTCAGACATCGCGGCATGAAGGCAGCTCCTTTTCGTGCTGTCGAAAGCAGCTTTGAAATCGACGAAGAGGTGTTGTGTGTCGATTCTCCTTTCACGGGTCTTTTCCAAGATTTGGCGCATCGTGAATATCTGGTCGGTTGTTGATTTACCAGGTCTAAAGCCACACTGGTAAGGTCCAATCAGTTTGTTGACGGTGGGCTTTAATCTTTCACACAATACGCTCGACAGAACCTTATATGCGATGTTGAGGAGGCTAATCCCACGGTAGTTGGCGCAGATTGTGGGGTCTCCTTTTTTGTGGATTGGGCATAGCACACTTAAATTCCAATCGTTGGGCATACTTTCGTCCGACCATATTTTGCAAAGAAGCTGATGCATGCACCTTATCTGCTCTTCGCCGCCGTGTTTGAATAGCTCGGCCGGCAATCCATCGGCCCCTGCCGCTTTGTTGTTTTTCAGGCGGGCAATTGCTATTCGAACTTCTTCATGGTCGGGCAATGGAACGTCTGCTCCATCGTCATCGATTGGGGTATCGGGTTCGCTTTCTCCTGGTGTTGTGCGTTCACTGCCATTCAGCAGGCTGGAGAAGTGTTCCCTCCATAATTTAAGTATGCTCTGGGCATCGGTAACTAGATCACCTTTGGGGGTTCTACATGAGTATGCTCCGGTCTTGAAACCTTCTGTAAGCCGCCGCATCTTTTCGTAGAATTTTCGAGCATTACCCCTGTCGGCCAGCTTATCAAGCTCTTCGTACTCACGCATTTCGGCCTCTTTCTTTTTCTGTCTACAAATGCGTCTCGCTTCCCTCTTCAACTCTCGGTATCTATCCCATCCCGCACGTGTTGTGGTCGATCGTAACGTTGCGCTGTAGGCAGCCTGTTTTCTCTCCGCTGCGACACGGCACTCCTCGTCGTACCAGCTGTTCTTTTGCACCTTCCGAAAACCAATGGTTTCGGTTGCAGCTGTACGTAAGGAGTTTGAAATGCCGTCCCACAGTTCCCTTATACCGAGTTGTTGACGAGTGCTCTCAGAGAGCAGGAGTGCAAGCCGAGTAGAAAAACGTTCGGCTGTCTGTTGTGATTGCAGCTTCTCGACGTCGAACCATCCTTGTGTTTGTTGGCGTGCGTTTTTTGCTGCACAGAGGCGGGTGCGGATTTTGGCTGCAACAATATAGTGGTCCGAGTCGATGTTAGGACCTCGGAGCGCACGCACATCTAAAACACTGGAGACGTGTCTTCCGTCTATCACAACATGATCGATCTGGTTGGTGGTTTTTCGATCTGGAGACAGCCAGGTAGCTTGATGTATCTTCTTATGCTGGAATCTAGTACTACAGATAACCATATTTCGGGCCCCGGCGAAGTCGATTAGCCTCAACCCATTTGGGGATGTTTCCTCGTGGAGGCTGAATTTACCGACCGTAGTGCCAAAGATACCTTCTTTGCCCACCCTGGCATTGAAGTCGCCAAGCACGATTTTGACATCTGACTTAAACAGATAGTGCGCGAATAATGACACCATGTGGTCCTATTGCATTACGCACGTGACATACGAATGTTGCCGAAATAGAACTGAAAAAAATACCGTTATCGATGTGCAGTTTGATCTTTTCTCTCATTTTTATATACATTTGGAGTTGTATCAATTACTTATGTATAAACCAAATTGCGATATTACATATATATTTCTTTCGTCATCAGCGATTAAAAGTAATACATTCTACAGCTTTTAAAGTGAATAAAAGAATCATAAGTTTTGCATACAATTTCTTTTATTTAAAAATTATAATGAGCTGAAATTTTTTTTTGCATAGTAAAATATCAATAGTTTTCTTCCATTTTCTGTGTCTAAAAAAATTCTGCGAGCGTTTTGATTTTTTAAGTCACGGTGGACCATTTCATGGAAACACCCATATAGAATATTTCAGTGTGATCAATTTTGTGACTTAATATTAACAGGGTTAAAAATTAATATTAATACTTCGTATAACCACCTTTTGCATCTATAACGGCTTTGATTCTCCTTGGCATACTTGAACACAAATTTGCACATGTTTCTGACGAAATAGAATCCCACGCCTGCTGCACCTTAGGCCATAATTCGCTCAATGAGCCGACTTCGCCGGCGACCGATTTTTTTTTTTGATATACCCCACAGGTGCTCGATGGGGTTAAGGACCGGGGATTGCGGAGGCCAATCTAATGTACTAATACTATTGTCCTGGAGCCATTTGCGAGTCGCTCTTGCTGTGTGCTTCGGATCATTGTCCTGTTGGAAGACAATGTCCGACCCATTTCTACCTAAGTCTCCTATAGTGCCAAGCAAATGACTGAGCAGAATTTCAATATAAGACTCTGCCGTCATTCGTCCTTCGATTTTGGCCAACCTACCAACACCATTGATCGTCATGCATCCCCATACCATAATGGAGCCTCCTCCAAACTTCAGGGTAGGCTTAACGTGGTGTGCCTGTAATTTCGCACCCTTGCTTCTCCGGGTCCATTCGCGCCCATCCGATCCTAAACGGTTTATTTTGGTCTCATCCGACCACAAGACCTTCTCCCAGTCACTTGCATTACAGGTCTTGTATTTTTGGCAGAATTTAGCCGCAACTTCTTGTGTATCTCAGTGAGAAGAGGCTTTTTGACTTTTGCACGGCCTTTTAGACCAGCATTTCGTAATGTTCTGCGTATTGTCTCCGCAGAAATCTTTAAATTATTATTCTTTTCCAGGCTATGGCATATTTCCACGGCATTTTCGCATTTGCCACTTCTTATACTCCTAACAATGTCCCGTTCCTGAACTGAGCTAAGAATTCTTTTACGGCCTGCTTTATTTTTAATGAATAAATCTGCAAATTTGCTGCGAATTTTACTCACAATGCCAACGGAGATTTTCAGCCTTCGAGAAATTTCGCGATGAGTCACACCATCAACCAAAAATTTTTTCAACTCGCCTTTAACTCCATTGGAGATAACCATGTTCTGTTTTCCCATGCCTGCCAAAGATATAAGCAACTATAGCGGCGGAAAAACGTATACATATTTTCTCTTACCTTTCATATCTATATTTTTCAAATAATCCAAACTATTCTATTTTATGAATTCACTTTTTTGCGCACGTCCGAACACTTCGAGCGAAAGTCTCAAAATTGCCTTCTGCGCATTGTTCAAATTTTACTTTACCGCTAATTTTGGTGGCGACGTAAAACATATAGATAACGGTACATCAAACCCCAAGCAACATAAGTATTCAGTCGGATTTGTGTTTGACTGCATATGCAAGACGGAATGAAAAAATAAATGAATATTCAACTGAAGCGTGATAAATTTTGTGAGTCACTGTACGAGTATATGTATACTGTTATGAGTGTAACCCTCAAGTATAGGGTTTTCCAGTAAGAGTTATATGATTTCTTTAAAAAAAAAAAAATACAAATTTTTAAGAAAACTCAAATGTTTTTGTTTGTGAAACAAAATATTTCGTTCAATATTAAGTTTGAGGAGAGCTTGGTTTATTGCTGGAGACCCATGACTTCAAATAGTCCCACATGAAGCGGTCTAAAAGTGTTAAATCACAACTTGTTGTCAAGATCAAGTTCTTTCAATTGTGCCCGTAAAAAGTTGGGAATTATCGATCTATACCGCTCTCCATTGACAATTACGGAAGATGACGACGAGTTTCGGTCTCTTCGACTAAACAACTCAACACTAAAATAATGACCGACCGATAATTCCATCAAACCAAAACTCACACCAAACTGTCAATTTTTCTCTTTTCTTCGCACCAGAATCGACAGTTTTATTTATTTGCCGCACCACTCAGATATAAGTGATCCTAATCGGTGAAGGTGATTTAAAAAAAAAAAGTTAACGTTTTCAAGTTGTTCCAAGGCGAAATCGGTATTTACGGTGGTCCAATAGCTTTAATTCTTGAGTGAGAAAAATGCTATTCAGGTGCAAGCCCAATTCCTTTCTCAAAATCCGTCAGCATGTAGTTCGAGACTGTCCCAATTCTTCAGAACGTCAGCAACATTTGACTGCACGTCAGAAATATTTTCAATATTTTGAGCAAGCGCACGAAAAGCTGCAATTGGAGAACGCTTATTTTGATAATAAAATTTAATAATTTGTAAAAGTTATTCTTCAGTTATCTTTCCATTAGGAAATTGTAAACATTACTGAATATAATAAAAACCAATTAAAAAAGGATTAAGTACCGGTGCAAACGAGCATTTTATATTCTTGCAGCTTATAAGAATCGAAGCCAGGGAAATACTTTACAGTGTCAAGCATTAGCTATAAATATATACATAAGTATGTAGCATATGAGAGATGGGGGTAGTATCGACCGGTTACGCTCATCTATGAATCTGCCTAAAATTTTTGCCAAGGAACATGTGTACCAAGTTTCATTAATATATCTTAATTTTTACTCCAGTTACCGCTTGCACGGGCGAACGAACAGACAGCTAGTCACTCGAATTTCAACTTGTCTCGTCATCCTGATCATTCACATATATTTAGCTATATTTAACCGATAGGTGAACAAAACTATTATATTGTGTAGCAACATGTTGTAAATATATAAAAAGTAAAGGTCATAGCTTATCAAAAATGTTCAAAACGAAACTTAATCATGCCATCCCTATTCGAAAACCCGGTATATTAATTTTGCAACAGCACATATATTATCGTGATTTCAAAATGCTACAAATTATCTCCAAAATGTCCCAAAGTGTATCCTCTCTAATGTTGCAAATTAGTGTCTGTCGGATATGCCAAACGCATTTGACATTTGCTGAATAGGAAATTGAAACAGTGAAATATTGTTGACGATGATTTATATTACGTTTGCATGAAAAAGAATTGATAATCAGTAATTTCCATATAGAATATTGATAATCTATTCCAAATAGTCGCAGCTATCTAAATTTATAATTGGGGATAAAGCAATAACAACAAAAACAGCAAATTATCCTGTGTTGCTTTTAACAATATAGGAAAGTCATACATACGAGTACATACAAAACTATCAGACCTAAGGCTCTGACTGTTCACTAGTAACATGAGACATCCATGTAAACGATGGTCTTAGTAAATATATTATTGAAATTCTATTTGGCTTCAAAGTTTAATATTTAGCCACAGAACTTCCAATGCGGAAAAATAGAAAGATTCAGAATGTTGCAGATAACTTTGGTAGCTTTACATTTCGCATTTATTTATTAAATTTCAATATGAAAAAATCATGTAAATTATTATAGAATTTATATTATTATACTACAAACAGTGGACCAATAAATAAAAACAAATAAACGTGTCATAATTTAATAGAACTATATAGGTGTATGTAAACTTGATTGGTCCACTGCATATCTATTATTATATGAAGTATATGGGGCTGGGTTAATTCACGAACCGAATTCGCCATTTTTACATTTTGACTTAGGTAAAGTAAATCGGAAATTCTGAATTAATTACATATATTGCATCTTTAGATGCTTAGGAAAGTGTTAAGTTAATGATATTAAATTTTAACACCACAATTCACACGATTTCCAATTATAACTAAATACCTCAAGTGGCCTATTGGACCCACGAAATAGCATCAAATGACGTGGGAATGTTTTACTTATTATTATTATAAATATGCTGGTTTTCGAAAGCTTTGTCGTTGAAGTGGGACTCCCGAAATATTATTTAACATTTTTCATAAATTTATTTTTTTCGAATTCTCATTGTTAAGTATTTTTATTGTAAAAAAAAATAATATCTAAAGCGCTAGATTCCTGTTTTTCTTGGAAAGCTCCTTGTGTTAAATAACCTTAATTATATCTCATTGTTAGTTGGTCTAAAGCATTCACTTACCTTGTGAACTTCATGAATATCAATATGTAAAAAAATGTATAGGAAAATGTTTTTAGAACAGATATGCTGGGTGTACATTAGAACACAGTTTTATTGAAATAATATATTCTTCACTAAAGCTCTAATAGAAATTATAACAAAGTAAAAAGTATTTTCGAATATAATTAACAAAGGGAAAATCTCTTTTCATAAGTATATATTTTTCTAAGGATATGTGTGTAATTTCAGATACTCAGTGATGTTCATCCACTTCTTTCAAAGTATCAACATTTTTGAAACAATTTCCATAACCAATTAACCTTTAATAATTCTGTAATGTTTTCAGTTCTACATGTAAAAACTGTAAATAATGTATTTACTCATCTACCAAAGGTAATAGAACACAATTTTGACACCTTAGATGTTCCCTATTCGATTTTGTAAACTTTGAAAGGAGTTTCTCAATTACCACTAATATAAAACTTATTACCCTGATCTAACCGATACTACACTGTGATAACGTTAGACAGAAATAACGCGTGTTTTTTGGACGTGTGGTATTCTTTGAGATAAAATATTTATCGAAGCTAGGTTTTTTGACAGCTTTTACTTGATTTATTCTCATTTAGACAAGCAGGGGGATTATTTCTTCAGAAATGAAACAGGTCATAATGTTACGGTCAACGGAGAACGCTATAGAGCAACGACTAATGAATTTTTTGTGACTGAAACTGAATATACATATATATGTGGCCGTCTTGTTGGAACCAAAGGACATGCCATGTAGGCTACTAAACAATAAATTTATTAAAGGAAATTTTTGGTGATTGCATTACCTCGCATCAGAGAAGATATTCGTCAAGAAAACCCAAAATTCCATAAACTTATGAAAAAAATTATTAACATTGCCGTCTAAAGGGTGAATTATATTATACGAAAGAAGTTATTTCCAAGAGAGATTGAACCCTAGTCTCTGGTAGGAACATACCCAGTCGACCACTGTGGTGGCCATCGAGTTGTATTTGATATAAGATATCTCTTTAAAAATGGAAACCGAGTCTAATTCCTACATCACTATCTATAAATATCTGTAAATTTCCGTTAGCAAACTAACTGCCTAAACGTTTAACCACTTAACTATTTAAACACAATTCATGTCCGCTTAAAGGAAATTTCAGAAAACTTAAATGCTTCGCCCTTATTGACTTACTCCTGTAATCACATTAATTATAACTTTGGCAAAATATTAGAATTATCGCTCTAATTAAAAATTAAGCGAAAAGTTCGGTAAACAATTCTCAACGAAATTCTTCAGTTTTCGCCATACAAAGGCAGCTACGCTGCGAATGACCAGAGGAATACTACTTGTCACTCACTTTCGGAGACAGTTATCAGATGTGAAAAACTTATGGCCGCGGGGTAGATGGTGCTGCCATTGATGTCGACAATGGCCGTGGAGGTGTGTAAGTTGGTGAACTGTAGTGAATTAATTAATCCACCGCCTGGCTCATTCACGCTCACAAATCTTCGCCGCCACCTTCTGTTGATTGTCCCAATGACAAAATGACACAGTGTCGCTGCGCTGAGCATTGTGTGGCGTTCATCATTTTACAGGCGGGCTCACGTCGCCTACGCAGCAGCGACAGCAAGCAGTAATTTGCCTTCCCCTCAGCAATCGCTTGACATACCCTAGAGTCCGAGCGCGCAGCTGGCTCTTCGGATGAGCCGTAGTTGCGCACGTTCTGCATGTTGTCGCCCTCGACATTATTGTAATGGCTCTAATTTGTTGTTGTTGTCGCAGCTTTTTTGCAACGAAGCAGGACGCTTGGCTGTCCTGTTATCGCCGCGTCTTCGCTTGCTTCGCGTAAATTTCTAATCTCGTTTGCACAGCAATCAGCATGAATTAGTCGACTGAAGTCGTCGTCGTCGTCAACCGGAGTTGAGCATGTGTGTGTGTGTAGCTTGTTTTTGCTTCTGTTGTTGCTGACATGGCTGCGAGGACATTAGATATATTGCTTTCAAGCTTAAGTTTAATTGCGTCCGGCCAATGGATTACAGGGTGTCGTGTCGTACAATGGGCGTTGATTAAATTCAATTCGTGTGTATTTGTATAATTTGCAATTGGCGCATATTCCATATACATACGTGTCTTTATATACAGGAATTTGAAAGGTAGCGAGCTAACTATTCAATTTTAATTTTAAAGAAGTTAATGCAGTAAATTATAATAGAGAGGAGAGGTGGCCATTGAGAAGGAAATTTTAACTAAGTTTAGTTTCAGCTTCAGACAAATTAATTACCACGTGATGGTCATATGCGCAAAAAGAGGGGCACAGAGCCCCTATACATGCTGGGAATAATAGATTTTATTACTAATTAGTTGATCAAAATATAAAAAGACAAGAGCAGATTCATGAATAAATTCGTAATCTGGATACATGAAATTATAAAAATTTGCAAAAATATCTAGTGCGGCAGGCAAGAACTGTTTGTCACGCTTTATTCTATCAGTGCTGCTTTGTAATATCTTCCAGTGCTTTCAACCAGTGAAGCAGCCCAAGTCCCAAGTGAAGCTGCGAAGACGATAAGTTATGAGATCGTCCCACTAGTTCGAGGTGGAGGTAGCGGTTTATTCCTTTTTCTATGATCTTTTGGAATATTTTTTGTGGGCTTTCATTGAGAATGGAGGCAGTTGAGTATTTGGTCCTTAAAGAGTAAAGATGAATATTCAAAAAAAAAAAAAATAATAATAATAATAATTTTCAGAATTATAAAATTGTAATATATTTTCTTCGAGAAATCGAATTGATATAATTTTCTGTATTAAAATAATCGTTCGAAATGCTTTCAAAGGTTTTTCTATTCTGGTTTAATGATATGTAATTATAGGCGTTGTAACTAGTACATATTAATAGTTTTTGGTTAAATAGACTAGGTAGTGTTTCAGATGTATATATTGTACAAGGTCTGTCGCGATGGAAACAGGACTCCTAAGCAAAAACAACAAAAAATTAATATTTTTCAAAAGTTTGGGATAGCTGAAATGTCCTGAAACCAGTGTCCTTTCATGGGCAAATGAAGTTTTCAACAGGCGCCAGGACGCCGCCTCACGATATTATGGTCGAGCACGACAAATGCGTGACAAAAGACGCTCTCGGTGTACACTACCTTCGGAATCATAAAAACAAATCAGCATTGTCTTTACTTTTGATTTCTGAAGACGACTTTTTTTGGCCCGACTTCTGATCGTCACAGAGGTCCTCACGACCTTCTTGGAATCGCTTAAACCACTCATGCACATTACTACGGGATAGGCACTGATCACCATAAACTTTTTTCATCATTTGAAATGTTTCAGTTAACATTTTCCCAAATTTAAAACAAAATTTAATATTTGCTCTTTGTTCAAAATGCATTTTACGACCGATGACCAAAAGCTGCTGTCACTTTTTGATCGATAACATCGATTGTAGTTATCCAATTGTCTTAAAATTTTTACGAAATGTCAACAAGAGATCAAACTTTTTATTTCATATACCCACCAATAGGTGGCGCCACCAGAAACAGTTATATTTAAAAAGTTCTGTTTCTTTTGCGGCAGACCTTGTGTATACCCAAGAAATTGGAATTTAGTTATTCTAGTGCATACCTTTCAATCCATCCCTATTGTTTTCTTTTACGTAGGATGCGTTATTTCCTAAAGTGATATGGCAGTAAGTAACTAAGTAAGTAAGTAGTAGTTCTCAATTAATATGGAAAGGGCTTTAACTTTTAGCATCACCTCATATTTTTGTGGCAGTATTTTTCCTTAAGTTTTCTTATGAGACCCTAGATTGACTCTGGTTGGCTTTAAACAGAATATTTGAAAAAAACAAAAAAAAAAAGCTTGCATAATTCAAGCGAACATGTATTTTTAGAAGGGAATGAGGCTTGCGACAAAATAAGCTTGAATTCGTTCAGACTTTCCACTAGCATCTGTATACCCAATATAAGGATTTCCTGTACTCTGGTTGAAGTAATGCCATACACTACAACTATTGTCATACATTGGTCTTACCAATAAAAAAAGATAGACCTTGGCGGCACCGAAATTAAAACTCTCTTGATGATTTACTTTTTTAATAAAGAATGGTATACGTATATATAGTATATTCAATTGGGTCTCCGACGTTTCCTTATGGACGCTGCAATCTAAATGGGGTATTCAAGATATAAAAAAAAACACTAAAACTTATTAATAAAATTTCAATACCTTTTCAATTTTTGCAGTTAAACTAGAGACTTAATATTTTCTGACTTATTTAGAAAACTTCACTTTGTTTCCAATACATCCGCTTCTTTGAGCATATCCATATGTGAATATGATGACAAAGTAAAGTGGAAACCAAAGATATTGCTTCCAACAACGAACCTGTGCAACCAGTGCAGTGCACTTTCTGCAGAACTTTAAACTCCTGCTTAATAAAAAAAACGATTTGCATTTAAGTTCTATAAATATTTTCCAAATAAAATGAACCAAAAAGCATTACAACTGCGAAACTTTTTCTATTAAAACGCTTACAAAGTTACCCTCCTAAAAAATATTTCTCCAAATGCACTTCAAACTTTGCCGTTTTAACGTTTTCACTCAAACTGCATTATTACTACATACAATATTCAATGCCATTCCAGCCGCCAGATCCCCTGCTGCCTGCCGGCTGTCGCTACATCTTCTGCGAGGCAGCAAAGGCTTTCTGTAAACGTAATTGAACTTCAGTCATGGTTACAATTAAAATTAAAAACAACAACAGTTATACCATAATAACGGCAGTGAGTACAAAAACACAAGCAATAACAACAACCACACAAAAAAGTTCGTCGGGCGTTTCACAAAAATTAAAGTTTCTAATTGAAAAATTTTAATTGTTATAATAACGGAACCAAGAAAAACACACAAGCACAAGCAAACACGCAAACAACAAAAACAAAAATTTTATGAAGGACGAAGCGCACAAGGTATGTGCGAGTGTATTAGCTTAAAGGACCCACAACCAGCGAGTGCAAATGTACGAGTGCAGCACACGATTGTGGCGTTGAGGGCAAAAGTATTTGCAAATTTGCACATTTTCACCCACTTAATTTGTGCGTTCAATGGATTTTGTGTGCAATCAATACCCGTTTATGAGCCATCAGCGGCGAGATGCCGACAGTGAGTCGAGAGCGGCGCAGCAGGGGCGGCATAGTGGTAGAGCTATTAGTCGCAGCGTCTGTCGGCCCAATGTGCATTTTATTTTTCATTCCAATTTGCACTGTCGCCCACCACAGCGCTGCCAAAACTTTTTGCATTTGTCCCGTTGATGCGCTTTTCCAGTGCTTGCCTTCTTGCTGCCTTAAAGATAAAGTTTTCCAGTGTCTTTTCGTATTGCTGCCTCCAGAGTTCAGTCGCTACCATCTACATGGGTAGATCATTGTTTTGTGAAGGTGAAAATGCGCTTGCTACTCGTACCCTCGGGTGGCAAAGATTTCAACTCAAGATTCCAATAATTGGTAGATTATGATCGAAAGTTCAGCAAGAGAGCAAAACTGTGATAATTTACGAAGTTTGTACTTTGTACTTCTGAAATGGTTCGATTACGTTCTCACAAAAATAACATGAAGAAGAACTGGGTGTGATTATGATTTTATTAGTGCTCAGGATAAGTGTGGAATATTACGGGGTTTATTTCGTAAAATAAAATAATATTTCGAATTTAACCACAACAACTTTACAACTGAAGCATTACCAAAATGATGATCTTCTTGATGTCGAACCTTCCTTGTGTTTGTTGACGTGCGTTTTTTTCTGCACAGAGGAGTTTGCGAATCTTGGCTGCTGCAACAAGATAGTGGTCCGAGTCGATGTTAGGTCCTCGGAGCGTATGTACGTCTAGAACACTGGAGACGTATCTTCCGTCTATCACAACATGATTGATCTGGTTGTTGGATTCTCAATCCGGAGACAGCCAGGTAACTTGATATATTTTCTTGTGCTGGAATCAAGAACTACAGATAACCATACTTCGAGCCCCGGCGCCAGGGTGGGAAAACTGGCGTTAAAGTCGCCAAGCACGATTTTGATATCGTGGCGGGGGTATCTCTCATAAGTGCGCTCCAAGCACTCATAAAAGGCATCTTTGGTCATATCGTCCTTCTCTTCCATCGGGGCTTGGGCGCAAATCAGCGATATATTGAATAACCTCGCTTTGATGCGGATTGTGGCTAGAAGTTCATTCATAGGAATGAATGATAGTACTCGGCGACGGAGTCTCTCTCCCACCACGAATCCCACACCAAACTTACGCTCCTTTATATGGGCACTGTGGTAAATGCCACAAGGACTTACTCACCTCAGTTCTTGTCCCGTCTACCGCATTTCTAGGACGGCGGTGATGTCAGCCTTTATTTTCACGAGGACTTCAACCCCCTGGGCAGCGGCACATTCCCAATTAAGGGACTTGATATTCCAGGTGCATGCCCTCAAATCGTAGTCCTTATTTCGTTTACTATGGTCGTCATCAAAAAGGAGGTTTCTTACCAAGGCTGGTTGTTATTTTTCATTGGGGATGTTTTTTACGTGGCGGGTCATAACCCAGCGCACAACCCAATGTAGGGGTTATTTCGCGTTCTCACATTAGCTCGCCTTCAAACGGATGTTCTTAAGCTACTCTGAGGGTACTTGGTCAAAGATCGGAAATTATGAGCTGAGAAGAATCATTTCTGGCTACTCCCAAGTGTATGGCGATCAGAAAATTTTTCTTACTTACGTGAACTTCAACACATGACTCCATCCTTCCTTCAAGATCACGAGCTTAAATTTTATTAATCAAATATTGGGTTATCATGGTGTGGTAATGGTCACCATTTATGGTAAGGATATCTCCGGCATCATTTTTGAAGAAATAAGAGCCGATTATTCCACCGCCTCACAAACCAAACACAAACCGTAGTGTGTTTCTAAATGAAATGACAGCTCTTGAATCTCTTTAGATTGCTCTTCGTGCCAAATGCGGCAAGTTTACTTGTTTACATACTCATTAAGCCAGAAACGGGCTTCATCGCTGAACAAAACTAGGCTCGAAAATATCGTATCTTCTTGGGACTTTTTATGCCGTTTGGCGCCTCTGTACCTGATCAGGTACAGGAAAAATGTTGATGGTATTTGTAAAACAACTGTTGTGTGGTTCGATTTATTTTAATACACGATGCAATTTATGTGAGAATATCCACAATATCTGTCACAAGGTGGGTCATAATTTATTAGTGTGAACGCTTATAGACGTAAGCATACAATTTAATTATTTTTTTTTTGTTGATCTACAAGTATAATTGTTAATTTGTGTATGTTATTTTGTTGCTTTTACCTATACTTGTAATATAAATAATGAATAAGAATATTACAGCTTATAATTACAAAAAACATGTAGTTTAAACTTTATTGTACCTGGTTAAATGGAACGGCAAAAGCCATATAAGATTTTCACTTTTTTTTAGGGTGTCGTGACAATGATTGCAAAGCGTTTTAACTCTTCTAACTGCAATAACGGCTTAGCAGAAGCCGTTAACGCCGGTTTAGAAAACAGTGACAATGACAGTGATTACGATTTCGCGATCATACCACCGGAACCTAGCGTGGTGACGGATGAAGAAGAAGGCGCCGATAAAGATATGGCCACAGCCTCTTTGCCACAAGACATTAGAATATAGAAGTATTTAACAAAACCATTTTACCCTGTAGCAACATGTAGCAAGAGTATAAGCAAAATTAAGTTAGTATAGAGGGCGTTATCCGGATGATCCAATTTTTGTTCGGAAATTTTTATATTATTTTGCTTTTTTATATAATAAAAAATTGAAATCAGTTGCATTGTGCCCTTCTATTGCTAATTTTGGGGTAAATTTGCAATTAAATAGTTTCTATCCTACGCCGGGATTTAATTTCCGATTATGTCCGAATCAGAACTTCCTCTCAACCTTAACTGAATTTAGTAGTTAGTTGAGTTTCATATACGAACATAACATTTTTTTGCCTTCCCTGTCTTTTAATACTATACTTATATAATATTTGGTGTCATGAATACGCTTGGACTTCGACTTTGACCTTTTCAAAGTTGATTTGATTTACTCGGACACATCTGACTAATTTAATGGCAAAGTGTTTGGTATAATTAATTTACTTTCCGTGCCACAGTGTCCCTTCACTTTAACCTAGAATACTGAAAATGAGCGAATGCAGAGAAATCATCCTTAACACATCCACATGTGTATGTATGTGTAACTACAGAGCACACTCACGAGTGTGAATGCAAATTCAGTTAATTTAAAATCCATTAGAAAGGTAGTGACTTTTAATTACATATTCTGGTTAACAACAAGGGTAGATATAGATGTGTACAACAATTTCACATGCAAATGAATTTACACAAAAGTGTTTTTCATGGACAGAAGAGACGATGTAAAGTGAAAACTTAATTATATGTTTTATAAGGACACGATAAATTAAAATTTTCTTTTACATTTTTTATATAAAAATGATCAAACTAAGTACCAGGAATTAAAACTTGGCGCATATAACTTGAACACTTGCACATATTTTCGCTATGTGAGGGACAGGATTCATATTTATATACAATGTAGTACATACATGAAATTTTACTTGGACGGCACAGTATATGCCTAGCACGGCACAGACGCCACATTCTGCGGTTACCTGGCCAGAAATCGCCTTAAAAACGCGTTTTCGCTATCTGCATTCTCTCTTTGCTTTTATTATTTGTAGCGTTTTTCGCGCGAAACCACACAAAAATTTCACTGGCCGTAAAATCCATTGCTTTCAAATACCTACAAAGCATTCGTAGGAATTGCATATTTATTTGCAATTTTCACATCGTTTGTAAGCTATATATAGGTTTGAAATGGACGCGTAAAAAACTGGAAAAGCGATGAAATCCGGGTATTTCTCAAAAGCGATTTAATTGCCAGATTTTGCAACAAAGAGTATCTACGGAGTTAAGAATGTAGAGGGGAGTAGGTATAAATATGTAGCTTTTGTTGTTTTTTAACCCGAATACTCGTATAAATGAAAAGTTTCGGTTGTCGTATATGGAGTACGTAAATTCTTGCCATGGCTCGGCATTTATGATCTTTTGGAGCACTGAAATGTTCCGACTAGAGGCTAGCTCAAAAATGTGTGTTCAGTATAGTCTATGCTAAGAAAGAGCTTTCAGCGAATTGAATTGAGCTTTTCCTTTGTGAGAGAAACTCTTTTTCCTGTGTCTTAAAATATTTTAGCGACACCATAGTCTTGCCATCCGTAAACAATGTACAAAAATTTGTCATTTGAGATATTCAATAATAAGTAAGTAGAGGTAAGTGCGATTCAAGCCCGGAGAGACTTTATAAGAAATATAAATTGTAATATTACATAAAATCATCCTTGGTAGCAAACTTAAGACGCCAGTCGTTTTTTCTTTTCGCTATCTCGCGCTTATTCGAGGTATTAAGTACAGCCAACTCATTCACCACTTGATCTCTTAATGAAAGCTGTAGCGTCATCCATCCGGACAACATGACCCAGCCAGCGCAAACGCTGTCTGTTGATTCGCTGAACTATATCAATAGCTCAGTATATCTTGAACTCTTCTAAGGCCTCATCAGATGATGTCATTGTCCATGCGTCCGTACCATAAAGTAGGGTGAGAATAATGACGACCTTCAAATGTTTCGTCTTCGTTCTTCCAGACAGAACTTCACTTTTCAATTACCTACTGAGTCTAAACGGTATGGAAAAGCTGAAAGACGGAATATTTGATTCAGCAATTACTGATACATATTTTGTTAAAGTTATGACCTATAACTATAAAGGGTCAAATTCCTGTCAGAGTCTGAGAGCAAATATTTATATCAAACCAAAATTAAATCATTTTGGGTTAATTATGGGAATTATACTGTTGAACAGGGAGAGCGGTTTAACCAGGCTCAGGATTGCAAATTACTGCTGCTTCTTAATAATATATTCCCACATAGAAAAGCTCATAAAACGGGTTTTATCCAAACATAGCACGTATTTTCGACATTTTTCTCTCGGTTTTATATCTAAAGCAACCAAACCATTGTAGGCCAGTGTAATTTTTAGCAAATCACTTGAAGATATAATTTAGTTAATATATCTCAAACTTTATTTTAGGTATAAGGTGAAATATAGGCACTAAGTTTTCTCCTACTATCTCTCACTTTCCGGTTTCGACCATTTTTGAGTAAAAGATGATTTCTACAAAGTGGATTACAGTTACATTATATACGTTCGATAATTCTCCTACCCCATATACTATTTAATATGAAGAATTTCGACTATATGTCCCAATACCGGTCAATATGTGAGTTGTCTCAAGAAAAAATATTTAGCATATTGTAGTGACGAAATTTGTAAAATAGGTGTATGAAGTACTCCAGCATCCATTATTATTATAAAGAAATTAAATAATACGAATGTATCTCTTTTTTACTTGATTATATTAAAAAAAAACCAAGGATTAATTTAATATAAATTTACTTTAAGATGCTTTAACTTTTTTTGTTTGCCATTTTTATACTCGGCTAACCTTTTGTTACAGAGTACGGTTCACACCGCCTTTTTTGGGAACACCTACCTAACCAAGGCCGGCATTCCAACGCTTCCGCAGCCGCCCTACAGCACAGATGTTCCCTTGTCTGAAAGCGCCGATGAAAGACAATCATTTTGAGATGACAGAGGGTATCCAAGCAGCATCTAAGTCGGCTCTCAAGGCTATTCCGAAGAATGCTTTCCGTGACGCAGAAGGAGCCTCTTTTGAAAGAATTGTAACGATTGGTTGAATAAATTTTTTTAAATCGATTCAATCGTTTTAGTTTCCGGACAAACCCTATATATATATATATATATACATGATCAGGATGATGAGAAAAGTTGAAATCTGGGTGACTGTCCGTCCGTCCGCCCTGGCAAGCTGTAATTTAACTAGAAATTAAGGTATCTTTTTGAAACTTGGTATGCGGGCATCTAGTACAGAGAAAATTCCGAGTTTGTTGATGGACGAAATGGAACCACTGTCGCGCCCACAAATCGCCATTAATCGAAAACTTATAAGCTGGCGTAACTAAGCACTAAATTAAAATGTAAAACTGTAATTTGGCAAATGGGATCGCAGTAGCAAGAGGCACCTGTGGGCAAAAGTTTTCGAAAAAGTGGGCTCGGTCCCGCTCTCTAATAAGTTTAAAGTACTTATCTCCTCAGCTGCTTAAGCCATAACAACCACATTTGCTAAGCGCAAATATTATGAGAACTTCTACTGATAATGTGAAAATGGATGAAATCAGAAGAACCCCGCCCACTCCCCATATAAATGTTCAAAAATAGTAAAAGCACAATAAATTAGTAATTAATTACTCCAAAAACATTAAATTTTACCAGCGGGATGGTATGATAAGGCTTTATTAGAGCCGGCGTGGCACCATCCACTTCTCGGGACCCGACAAACCGATTTCAACCAAATTTAGTATGTAGCATTTTTTTTTTGGTATTCCAATGTCACAGTGGGAAAATGCCAAAATCGAACTAAAACCACGCCTACTTCCAATTTAACACATGTGTAAATTTGTTTAAATTCCATTTCATTCCTTTACTTTCTATGCCACTTTATGACAAAAAAATTTCCTAATCCAAGCAAAACTGTCCAAAGCCTTAGTTACCGATTATGTGAACTCCAGTATCTTTAGTTTACTTTTGACTAAAAATATGGCTCAATGCATGGAATATACAATTGAAATTCAGTAAAAATCCTACCCTAACAATAGTAATAGTATCAAAAATGGGTTGAATCGGGTTAATACTTCCTTGAGTTCGTATGCAGAGATACGTGATACAGAGACTTTCAAACAGACTTCATGCTGGATATATCGGCCAATATTTAAGTTATCTCTATAAAAATGGGAGAGCGTGGTTTACTCATAACAGTATATAATAGTATCTAAAATTGTTACAATTGAGTGAAAACTTGAACTAGCCCCAATATAACTATTAATAGGATTTTCGAACATCCACTTTATTAATATGTTATGATAATAGTTATTAGCTATTAATATGTGGCATGATAATAGTTATTAGCTAAAATACAGTCGATACCACCCATCCCAACTATATATAAGGATTTTTCTAACAAACCTTATGCCGAATATGTGGGTTCCAGTTGTGTGTTTCACTACTTGATGTTTATATGTTATATTAGATACGCTCCAGCCAAATTAAAGTAGAACACATGTTTTTTGAGCATGTAATTAAAAAAAGTTTCTATGCTTTTTCCGCGGCAGATATAAAAGGATAAAGGGCTTGAAGAATCAAAAGCTTCCACTAAATGTCCGTTATGGATAAGATGATATATCCATATACATGTAAAGGAACGATGAAAGGCAATGTTATTAAAGAGATGTTTCTGAATACTTTCGACCGTCAAAAGCGTAAGCTGTCAAGGCAAAATGATACACAACAAATGCAAGCACACAAAACTGAATTTGCTTGTGGAAGCAGCCGTTCGGTCACGAAAAAACACGCCTTGCTCTATTTCAGCTTTATTTGGCTAATTTCAAAGCGCAGAGAGTAATGGCAAACACAAATAAAACGGCGACTAAAATTAAAAAAAGTCCAAAATAAAAACACAAAACGCCAAAAAATAAATGGCACTCGCTTCTCGCAAGTATTTTCCATGAGCTTGTAGTTGTTGTTTCTGCAGTATAACATGTTTCCTGCAATCACACACACACTCTTCTAAATAGGTGGCGGCAATGTGCGCCACAAAGGCATGGTGCAACATTTCATTGAGGCCACCATAATGTAATGATGAAGTGGATAGAGGGTGCAATTGAATAGAGTGCCGAACGCTCTGAGCGCAAGCATGCATGTTGGTGATCTCGCATACATACTGCAATATACACAGGGTGAATATATATTTGAAAGCAGCCTACATGGTGGCGCATATTTCGTGAGGCGAAACGCCAAAATGACGTTGCTGCAACTTTCGTACAACTATGAAGTGATTGTGGCAACAACAAACCAAATTGCTGTCACTCAAGCTCTTGACAAATAGTCGAAAGTCGCTCTACACTTGATGGGATTATGAGTTTGTATGACATTACGACACTTCAGAAACAAGATTTTTGTAGTGATAGCTGGATTTTAGTTTTTATTTTAGCTTTTACACTTTAGACTTAGAAGCTATTACGGTTTTAAGTTCGGTGTGAAATGTATTACATTACCTCTGAAGTTCTTAAAGTGTTTAAAATGGATTTATGAATATTATTTCCACTTCATAATTCGCCTTGAAGGACTTCGTAATTCAACCACCAAAAAAAATAACAAAAGAGCGAAGAACTGAAATGGATTAGTTTTTACTTTATTGAATAACTCTAACAATCGAAACAATGATTATAGGGATCTTAAGTTTTTTTCTTACCATTATTAATTTCGAATAATTTACTCACTGTCGCAAAATATAGAGAAAATTTTCATGTGATCTGACAATAACAAAAAAGGTGCTGGAAACGTGATTAGAGGTGGAAACCATTCATTAATATCTGTTCAGAGCCTAGTGGACAAGAATCGAAAGTACACAGATGGGTAAAAGTCCGGAAAAAGCTGGGATTTAATATGTTTGAGTATCAAAAGGATTGGAGATTACAACAGCTTTAATTATTAATGCGAGCTTTCACTTCTAATCCGTCTAATTCTAAACTGAAACAATGTTCACGTAATGCTTTATAATTTGCCTTGTCTTCAAAATAATCTTGGCCAATGGTGGTCAGTAGATAAGTTCAGCAAATAACAACGCACTACAAAACTGGCCGAAACACACACCTACTTTCGGCTAGTGCAAGTGCTAGACCAATAAAAATCTGCAGCAACACAGCTTACTTATCCTCGGAAACCGAAATTTTCCCCTCCACAAAATCGTGTTTTATTAACACAAAACATTTACTTTTTTCTTTGTAGCCTTGAAGTTAGGGTGGGTCGTAGGGTTGATCCAAAACCGATGAATCCCAATGGGATAGATATTCGTACTTTGTGTTACCCAAAACACCTAGAAGGTGGATTCCCAGATCCTCATCGGTCGAAGAAGAAAATTTAATTAAACAACCCAGAAACTTCGAATAGCTGGGAAATAAAGAAGAAAGTGACTTCGCCTGTATGAAGGCTTTTTCAAAGAGCGTCCGATCAAATATTTAGCCGCACTGCCTATTTAGAAAATCTATAATTGTGGCGAGATTGACTTTCAAAGAACCAGTAGTTCAGATGACCTTATACGGTTCACTCTAGGCTGGAAATATTTCACAGTCATAGAAGTTTTGGTAGTTTATCAGCGTCTGAACTCACTGTAGGTACAAAGCTCCAACGCCAGCAAACATCGGAGTACCGACTTGACTCCAAAAGGATTAAATTGGGGAAAGAGTGTTACTGGGTTGTCGGAACAAATGCACATATCTCTGTACTTCGGAGCAGTACACTTACTGCTGCCTCGAGTAGTCTGAAACTAGAGTTGGTGGACGGCTGCTGAAAAAAAGCTTCAGAAAAGGTTCACTGCATCTTCTATCCTGCGTGGCCGAAAAAAGAACCGTTATTTAAATCCTGAAACAAACTTACAACTATTAGATATTTTATTGAATACGTAGCGGGTGCATAAATTATTATTTTTTATACATGAACATGAACTAAAAGCATAAAAAGCTTTTTAAAATTTCTTCGCTGTTTTTGTTCTTATGCAGATATAAAGACACGAAGCACAAATCCCAATCTCCAACCGAGTTGTTAGAAGAGCACAGTAGCTTGACCTAACTTTTTAATTATATATGTCTAATAAGTATTCTTATTTTATTAATATTAACATTCAAGCATAATCCACTTTCACTGAATTTAAATTCCGTCCGAATTTAACACTTTATTATTTACTACACTTACGAAACCAGTGTTAAAGTTTAACATCTTCAGCTATGAGTTTATTTTCCAGTATCGTAGTATCGCAGAAAATAGCTCAGTAGATTTCTATCACTATCATAGAGATCCAAAAACTTCTCTTAAACAACAAAAAATATTCATTTGGTAGGAAGGAGTAGGGAAGAAAACTGCAGCATCTATGTTGAATGCTAATGAATTCGACCCGTAAAGGTCTTTAACGAATTTTTTCTTGAGCTTCGTTTATTAACGCCAAACATGTGATAGGGCTAAGGTTTATTTATGTGCTCTTGCGAATTAATTTCCTTTTTGGAATTCCCTCAATATGGTAATCAAAAAGAGCGCAAAACTCGTCAGAGCATTTTCACAGCAGGCGCTATGAAATCCTTATGGAATTTAATTTCCATTTTGCTTATAATTTATGACTTTAAATGGTTTGGCCTACGCATCCTTACGCACTTTTCTTTGTCATTGTCTTTGGCTAGGCTTTAGTTAGTGTTGCGAAACCCAACATATACGTACAAATGCATAGAATGGGAATGTATTGTTGTACACAAGGTTCAAATGAAAAAATAAATGCACATAAGTGCTCATAAATACTTTCAGGCTTGCATAAATCATATGCTGTAAAAGCAAGGCTTTGCACCTTTATATAAATTTCCGGTTTACTTACCGTAAGCATGCAACAAGTCGCTGGCGTTGAAAGGGAAACACAAAGGACAGCAGCAGCACCTTTGTAGAACTCAGATTGAATCCTTTTCATTTACATGTGTGCGTATACAACGCTATTTATTTATTTACATTTTTGGTATGCACATATTTGCTTAGAGCTACTCGCACCTTGTTGCTGTGTTGTAATTTTGCCTAGTCCCCTCTTCCAGGTAATATATGTTTTTCTTAATGTTAACGTAAATAATATTTTATCACAAATTTCTTTTCGCTGCGTGTAATATTTTTGTGCGTGAATGTGTATTTAGATATAATTTAAAAGAGTGAAGTATTTACCCATATGCAAATATAAATTGAGAATTCCTGTTGTGTGAGATACATTTTTCCCCCTCTCCACTTCTTTGTTATTATACCAGATTTCCATGACCCAACTAATTGGAAGAAAAATTAGTTCGAGTAGTAAAATTTTGATTCCAAAGCCGTCATGGTTATTTGCCCTTTAGTCAACTTAAATATATTAC
Organism: Bactrocera correcta; assembly: GCA_027475135.1. Taxonomy (NCBI): domain Eukaryota; kingdom Metazoa; phylum Arthropoda; class Insecta; order Diptera; family Tephritidae; genus Bactrocera; species Bactrocera correcta. The sequence continues at coordinate 2,487,849 of CM050323.1, read as the reverse complement.
GACTAAATACTTTATTTCTTATCTATTCTATTTCTGTTTTTTATCTTAGTAATTGAAGTTAAGATACAAAGACTTTCAAATTGTCGATGTAGTAATAAACTTTTACTTTTCATTACGCTGTTTTTTCATATTAAGGGGGTATTCTAGTCTTGAAATTTAGAAAAATAGATTTTTTTTTTTAATATTTTCGAAGCTTAACTATTCAAGAATATGTTTACAAGAGGGTTTTTCAAAATTCAAATTATTTTCGGAGATATAGGCATTTTTTTCACCCGCCATCCAAACTGGTTCGGCCGGAACGCAAAACTTTAAACGCGTTTTTATCAAAACTGATTTTTTCGGAACGATACCCACGATTTCTCAGGTTCTACTGGACCGATTTACTTGAAATTTTTATAGAGTCTTCTTTATAGGCTTGTCTATGGTTGGAACTAGCCCCATAAAAAAATTTTTACTTTTATTATTTTTAAAAATTTGAAATAGTCAGAAAAAGAGATAAAAAAAATTTTTTTTCAGGCAATCGCCATTTTGTGAAAAAAATGTTTCCCACTTTTCCGTAGTTCCGACCATTGCGACATTATTCTAGATTAATAATCTTTTTCTCTTTTTGGTTTTAGATAACTAGAAGGGTTGAAACCATGGGCATGGTCACTGGAAAATTTTTGGAGACCCCCCACTTCGTCAGCTCATAATTTTTGAAATTTTT